>JASANC010005887.1:0-52027 GCA_030248135.1 Theristus sp. LFF4_11 | reverse complement strand
CGACACGGGAACGGGATCACAAACAGCAATTGACACAGACAATAGCAATCACAGAAAATAACGGAGTGAGTGAAAAATTTGACATTTTGTGTGAGATATATTTTTTATAGTTTTTGAAATAAAAATGGCACAAGCACAACCAACAATAAGAAAAACAAAGTTTGAACGCAATGGAAGACGATTAAAAAAATCGAATTGCAAATATTCAGAAGTTTTAAAATGATAAGAAAATTTTGGTTAAAGCAACCCAACCTCGCCACAAGATATTTCTTGAATACACCACAAACGGCACTATTCTGCAACAGATTCAGTTATAAATAAAAGAACGAGGCACGAACTGGTGTTCTGAAAACAAGGCGGCGACGAACAATACAACAAAATCCCCAACACAAAGCAAACCCAAAATCCACAATTTACGATTCAAAAAAATTCCAAACTTCCCAACTAAACCATAATTCAAGGTGTTTACTGCAACTAAGTTTCTAAAAGACAACTCTAGTCGAAAAAGATAGCCCAACAAATCGACATTCTCCCCCAAAAAAACCAAAACCATCCACCAAAGTCACCCGATCGGCTCGTCCATCGCGTGCAGCAGCACGATGGCCGTCTTGAGCGCCTTCGCCAGATCGCCGGCCTTCGGCGCCAGAACGCGATCGACGTGCGTCACCTTGAATTCGCCCTTTTGCAGTTCATAGCCGGATTTAACTGTCAGCAACTCCGGCAGTCGCTTCTTGCTCGTGATCTTGTGTATCGAAGCGAGTGGCCGCTTCACGTGCACCCTGTACCAGTCGTCGTCGTCGACGTTGGCGGGTGCGGACGCGTTTGCGGCGGCGGAGGCGGAGCGCTGCTTTTTTCGACCAATCAACACCAGGATGTACATGTGACCGGTGGTCAGCGCGACGTGGCTGCAAAGGAGTGTGGGAAATATAGAAAAAAAATATTATTTGCCAGAAACTCTTGCGCTAAACGACGAGCGGAATTTTGATGGACCTTATCAGCTTGGTAGAACATAGCGCGGATGGATAATGTTGTTTGGCATGCGACACACTGTACAGTGAACGCTCACAAAAAGGCATTTTCCGGGCAAGTTTCATACCACAATAACAATGTAAAACGGCCGTCGCGTTTCAAATGTGGTCTCGTTGAAAAGCGCTCTCATGCAAACACCAGAAAGTGTGAATGAGTAGCATCAACAATTGAACAACCACAACCATCAAGCGCCCGCATTTTCAACTGAAAATAATCCAAGCAAAAAAAAAACCAAATAAAAAAACCAAAAAAAGCCCGACCACGGAAAGAGTGCCTTCTCGCGCTCGACGACCAGCTCCGCCTCGAAATGCTCGTCGACGTGCATCGAGCGCAGCCAATCAGCGAGCTGCACCGGTTCGTCGTGTTTCTTTGCGCCAGCGCGCAGCGGCGCCCCATTCACGTCGGTCGTTGCCTGCCGGTTATTATTATTGTTGTTTAGTGCGCTCTGTGAAACACGATGCTGCTCGTTGGCGTCGTCGTCGTCGGAGTTGTCGTCCGAGTCGGCGATACTGAACGCAGACGTGACGTTGCGATAACGCCGCTTGCCGTGGCGATCCGTCGGCTTCACATGTCTGCAGAGGGAGACCGCGTTTTTGTGGCTTTTTTGCAAGAACGTCGTCAATCAAGTAACCTATTACAGTCGCACTCTAAATTATAGGAAATCAGTTGATTGGTTGGTGATCACGTGCATGCGTGCTTTCTGTGCAGAAATTACTGCAGCGGCGGAGTTTTAGAATTCGACTGCACACGTTGGTTCGAATTGGCTTTTTGAATTGTCATGTCATCGACAACTAAACTGAGAAAAAACTGCGATTCCCTAATTCATGACCATCCGACTTGGGCGCGCTGATTGACTGCTTCGAGCTGCTGGACCAATCAGTGAGCCCCAATCACAAGCGACCAATCAGTGAGCCCCATTCGCAAGCGACCAATCAGCGCAGCGATCCGTCCATACACCCTGTCTCTCGCCCACTAGCCCGCCAGAGTTTCATACCAAAAAAAAACAACGAGTTTCTAAAACGGGGATCTACAAATTGAAAAAAACAAACAAACAAACGAACCGAAACTGCTCGGCCGACGTGCCTGGTGTTACGATGTATTCGTACATTCGATCTTTCACCTCCACTGATTTCGCTTTGAACACGCCGGCAAGTCGATCCAACAGATTGCTGCCCGGAAACTGCAACGGCGGAAATTGTTGATTGCGGAATGGACAATAGTTCACAAGGACTCATGTTACTTGAGCATATTATAACAAGCCATACAACCTGGATAAACACTGCAACTCAAGCCCCTCAAGAACAACCATGAATGAATCTGTTGAATGCTGATTCTAGCTGGCGTAACATTAGTTTTTGCTTACCGGGCTGCTCACCGTTTTCGATCGCTTGACTCACTTTTAGCGCCCCTTCCCAAAAGTTCGTTTTCACACACGGTGGCCCCAAAACGTCAACACCCGGTCTCGCTCTCTGCATCGCCCCCCCCCCCCCCACTCACCTCTTCCTCCTCCTCGGCGTGTCCTAAACTGGCGCCACCTCGCAACGGCGACGACGGAGGCGTCATGGAATGTGCCAACTTGCTTGGCGAAGATTGAGCGACTTGATTGCACACGACGCAGCCCTTGACCGTGTGCGACTTTAGCCGAGTCGTTAGGCTCTCGCGCAACGTTTCGTGAAGAGCTGGAACAATGGGAAAATTGGGGTTTTCTCGGTTTCAATCTTTATGTGGCAATTCAAAATCGCCTTAGCGACTCGACTCTATTTAGGGGACATGGGTCACTTTGCCAATTTTGAATTCCCGCCTCATGCATGAAGAAACTGTTTACCTATCTATGCGCGCATTCAGTCTCGGGACCAAAATAAAAGATCATAGCTAACACGTCTATTATCGGACCAGAACAAGACGTAAAACACCTGACCCACCTGTGGCAATTCAAAAACACCCAATACAAAGAAAATCAATCGCCTGTTTGTAAACCAAGCGAATTTTTGTGTAAAACTCAGTTTGCTATCTGTCGATCTCCGATCAATCAAATGTTACTTTAAACGTTTGGTTGCCCTCAGGAAAATGCCAAAAAAAAACAATATCCAAACAGAAAATCCAGCGGAAAAACCAACCACGATATCCACCGCGCGTCGCGCCGACGTATTGTTGACCCTTCTGCAGCCAAGCTGCCACGACCATGTGCACATACCTGCAAATGAGGTTGAACGTTTGCAAATCGCGTTGATTACTGCACAAACGGCTCACCGATTGTCCAATCAGCTCCATGCAGCCAATCAGCGTGCCCCGCTGACATTTTGACCGCCGAAATTCCTTTGCATAAATTCAACAGTTCGACTGTTTTTTTTTAGCTCGACACGCTGATTGGACCACATGCAGCCAAGTCCAGCCAACTAAGCAGACAGCAAGAAAAAATGCCAGAAACAAAACCGTACTGGTCCTCGTCATCGCGACCGCTGCCCATGAAACAAAGGTGCGAATTGGCATGCGTGCGTTGTTTGAAGGCCAACAGTGATTTCACGGCTTGCTCGTAATCACTGGGCGATGTTACCAGCTACATGCAACAGAATGCTTTTATTAATTAAATTTTTTTGGATCGTTGAACGTGTCAATTCAATTCCCCATTTTGCCCCATATGTTGTAAGGCTGGATTGATTGACACAGTGATCACCAGAACTTCGATGATTAAAAACTTTATAATTAAAACCAGAAAAAAAAGGATAAGAACTCAAACCAGCGAGGCATCCAAATTAAAGGCACCGGGCAAGTGTCCGTGCAGGTATTGCGACATTGGACGTGCGTCGACCACAAAATACTGAACGTATTCGTCCTGGAAAGTTGTTTTCCAAAAAATCCCAGAAAAATGCGCAAATAAAAACATGTTATTTATTGTACACGTGAATGGCGTAAAAAGGTCCGCCTTTGCTTGACTGCAGTTAGTAAGGCAAATTGAAAGGATCCGAATTATACTAACTACATTTCGTCGTGCTCATGGTCATGGCTAGGGTTGGCATGGAAAATGAAACCGTTTTTTTTTATTATTTCCAGTTTTTTCTTGCGGAAACAAAAAGCGCTTTGTTACCATGGCGTAAAATTTCCAAATGTTCGAGCATACGACATGGCATGTTATGCCATGAACACACACGGCGGATTTATTTATTGGCATTTTCTCAATCAAACAACCATCGCACCGATTTCACGTATTTTTGTGACTGCAGCAACTCCGGCACGGACACCGGAAGGCACAGCAACGAATGCACGGTGACGTTCTCGAAGTCGTCTGCTGCTAAATTGCTGCCGAACAGTGGGCCGTGGTAATCCTGGCGTAAAAAAGGGTGACTGTAGCGTTTGTTTTCCAGTTTTGTTGGTTTGTGAGAACAGTGCATCGTTTGTTTTCCCTTTTTTCTATTTTTGTCTAATACTCACACTTCAGTCGATTGTCCGTTTTTCTACTGTTTTGCCAGTCAGCAGTATCTAAAACTTGTCAGCTTTCCAAGCACGCAAAACTCGTTCCCACGTTCACTAGAATGCTAAAAAACCCAAGCACAAAAAGAAGAGCGAAAGACTGAATGGGAAAGACAATGCAAACCCGTCGAAACGACTGCGGCGTCCGTTTCGAGTAAAACGCGGCCAACTGACAGAAGTCCTCAATGTCGTCGGCCTCTAGTTGGCACGGGAACGAGCGAATCAAGTCGGCGATTTTTTCTTTCGGCTCCGACGCCATCGCAACGATTGCTTCTCTGAAAAAAACCAGTAAATTACCAACAAACAACTCACAAAACTCGGCAACTGGATTGGTTTGGTTTTTAAGAGCCGAAGTTCCTTGTCTGACGACCATTCGCGCACGTTGCTCCGCACATTTTGTTTTGTCTCTGTTCGCGTAAAATTCTCTTATTGACTTTCTGTAACGCGATTTTGTTTGATCTTTATTCTGTGGTGTTGGTACAGAAACGTGACAACAGAATGATGAACACACACAAGTTATCACTCGCAAACGTTAAAAACACGTTTTGTCATAAAGTTCGGTTTGTTGACTGCGAAAACCAAAATTTTAATAATGAAAAAAAACAATAAAAAATATACAAAAATCGCCACAAAACAAACAAAAAACCAACTTTGCATTGATCAGCATTACAAGCGCCATGAAGAACACCAGAAATGGATCCGCTTGTTGCAAGTAAATGTCCCAGATGCGTAAAACGACGTTAAGATCAGCAATCGCAGCAAACAGCGAGTTGAACTGAGAAAAAAAACACAAAAATGCTAAGAATGTGGACCAAAAGCACAACATGGAAATTCTAAATGTACGTTGGAATTTTGAGTTTCATGAAGGGAAATGCGATACTCTGCAAGATTTTATATTACTTCACTTTGCATTTACACAACTGACTGACCGAAAAAAACACTCTGTTGCTCAAAATTCAATCACTCACCCACTCATTGGCGTACAAATCCGGCGTCACTTTTCGGGTGTCAAGGAATGAGCAGAGCTGCGGATCGTGGTACAAGATCAGAAGACGAAACAAGTCGAACGGTTTACCATCCGGTACGCAGCCTCTGAAGACGCGAACAATGGAAATAATTGTATTTTTTTAAGTTTTAAGTTATTAAGTTATTTTTTTTTAGTTATTTGTTTGCGCGCCGGTTCCGGAAACCCTAAGGTACCAAACTCCGGCGGAAACGAGCAATACTGCCCCGAGCCCAATTTACCCTCGGCTCTGGAGGGACTAGACCATTAGATCTTGTTAGGTCACTTTAGTTTCATCATGGTGTGTCTTGTCCGCAGCGAGGTTCGACTGAACGGCAGGCGAAAGCCCTACACCTGCGCTACAGACGCGACAGACGTTTTTGGTTGCACTTTTTTGCCAGTGTTTGGATTTTCGAAGCAACATAGCGTAATAATGGCTTGCGGAAAAAAATATTCTTAGCTTTTCGTAGACATCTGCTCCGATTTACCCATTTACAACACAAAAAAGAAAAAGCTCGATCCTCTCACTGATTAGCCAAAGCACGTTCCAAATCAGCGCGCACAGTTCCCAAATAATTCCTCGCACAAACAAGCCGAACCGAGCGATATATTTCGTCGTGAACGCATTGAACGTGTTGTAGAGTTGCGCGCGCGGCAATTCCAGTGTGCTCAACAGCTGCAGCACGCTCGTCCAGCCGTTGTGCGCGTGGAATTTCAGTTGGCGCGATTTGCAGAACAACGTCAGAATCGACTCCAGGTCCGACGTCAGCACCACTCGATCTTCCGCCGGATTACCGAGACGGTCTGCAAGCGATCGAGATTTTTATAATTGCGCCGCCATTGTTGAGGAATATTTGATTTTTGTTGGGTCAACTTGTCAATGAGCTCTATCTAATGTCATCACGAACACATGCCGGGCCTCTCTGGTACTCATCATGCTGAGTCGATGTATTATTGTATATCGAATTGGCAATCAGCGGCAAATGTACAGCCAAACAGAAACACAAAATCAAGTTTCTGACTAATATTTTGCTGGCCACTCACATAATGAAAAAGAACATTGATTTACAATCACATTGATTGAATGTATTGACCGTTTTATTTATTTTATCAACCAACCAACTATTTTCTGACACTCTTGGCGGATGACAGACTGTTCAGGCAGGTTGAACAGTTCATCAAACTCAACAAACGGGTCCGCTTTCGTCGCGATGCCCAGCAATACCTGAAAACGGTTTTCGAATTCAATGTGACACACAGTGATTGTGACAAATGAAATGTCTGCTCTTGACTGTTTATAAAATCGGTTGAATACAATACAATGCATATTTCAATGTTCAACCAAGGCAAAACTGTGCACATCACAACCGAAACAAAAAAACACGAAACAGTTACCTGCCAAACTCGCGCGCGCAACGGTTTTGGAAACGATTTACTGGCGGCAACGCGACGAATATCGGCAAAGTTCGGCGCTTCACTTGCCAAAATCATTTCCAACTCGCTCTCCCTGAAAAAAAAAACGCAAATGTTCGACCCAATTTTCAAATTTTTGCAGTTTTTGGAGTTGTATGCAAATCGTGAATTGAAGCAACCAACACTTTCTCGTCTCGTGTGAGTTTTGAATTTCATTGAAAAAAAAACAATTACAAAGCTGAACAACAAAAACAAATAGACTGCAAAATCATCAAGTAGCACAGCAAACATGAAAAGAAAATTGCAGGAAAGTGCAAGCAAGAAATTATGAAAACATTTCAATTTCACACGAGCACAAGCTATCGTTCTGCTTTATTTTGCAAAAAGCTGACAATGAAATGAATTATAAAAATACAAAGATACATTTACATTGCATCACAACATTTAGCTTTGTCCTTAAATCGACACACCATGCTTCAGCAAATTTGCTGGGCTCTTTTTGTGACTCCAAGGCGTCATTGTTGTTGTCTGTTTCAAGTTCAGCCAACAAAGCATTTTCGTCCACGACGTCAAAGTCCAGGTCAATTTCCACGTTTTTATCAGTGTTTTCTGTCATTTCATTTTTGTCGTCGTCGTACTTGTTTTGAAGAATTTGTTGGTTGTCGTCGCCGGCGTCGGCCATTTTTTTGTTTTTACAGATGCAGACAAAGGAACTGAAAATTGGTTGATGGAGTGGAGATACATTCTTAAAAGTGATTTTTTTGATTTTTGATCAGAGGTTGCTTGTAATGAGTCGTTGTAGGTTCCTAATCCTAAACCTAATCCTAATCCTAAGCCAAGCCTTTTTGATAAGGTGCAAATGATCAATTTAGTTTTTGCATTTTTTTCTTTCCTGTGTTATGGAGGAGGAGCACCGGAACTGCAGATGCAGCTGTTTTAATAATGATGCATTACGGGAGTGGAGTTGGTTGATTTTTTAAACGATAAAAATCTGTACGTTTTGATTTGTATACATACTTAAAAGTGATTTTTTTGATTTCTGATAAATGGTTGCTTGCAATGAGTCGTTGTAGGTTCCTAATCCTAATCCTAATCCTAATCCTAAGCCAAGCCTTTTTTATAAGGTGAAAATGATCAATTTAGTTTTTGCATTTTTTTCTTTCCTGTGTTAAAGGGCAGGGGCCACCGCTACTGCACATGCACCTGTTTTAATAATGATACATTACGCACGGGTTCGGAATTTTTTAATTATTTTTTATTGATTTGCGCATTTTTTGAATTTCTCGCGGGTTCGTTCGAATCGAATGCGCCTATTTTTGTAGATAGACTATCAGATTCAGATTTCCGTTCACGAGATTTTCCTCCGGCATTTTGAAAAAAATTAATTCAAATAAAAAACTGAGTTTTTTATTTTTTTTCGAACCCTGATCGGGATTTTCATTTATTTGCGAAATTCGGTTGGCACGTTTTATGATATTACGCTCCAGTTAACTCACGCTCCAAATTGGATGTTCTCGGACATTGCTAAAACGGACCTAAACCTAAAAACCAAACCTAAGCCTAATCTTAAGCAAAACCTGTTCCTAACCTAATCCTAACCTAAGCCAAGCCTTTTTAAGAAAGCAGGAATGAAAATAACTGCGTTTTGAACAAGTTTATGTTGAGTGCGGAGCGTGTGCACACGCGCTAGTGGATCATGAGCAATGAGCAATGCGGATGCGGGGCAGGTGCATATCATAATGAAGCGTTGCGGCGAAATTCGAACCCTAATCTCACACAGACTTAGGGTTGTTAAAAAAAACAAAAATCGTCATTTTTGTTTAAAAAAAAAAATTTTTTCAAAAATCAAAGTTGTGCTAAATCAATCAGGGAGTCCGAAGAACCACATATGATATGCAAGCGCCTCCCGAATGACTCCCGTATGGCGGAACTTTGCAGATTTGAAAAATCTGAAAAATTTGAAAAACATACCGCCTTGAAATTCGATCAATTCTTCTGATGGTGTCGCGACGACACGACACGAAGCAGCAACCAGACAACGTAGCGCTTGCAAACGGAGCAGCGAGCACAATCGGACGCTCTGCGAGGCGAATCGTCACCTTATCTGCATCGGAAATGGCAGGCTAAGCTTTGGGACGCTCAAAAACTTCATCGCAGATGTTGTCGAAGCCTAAAATCAGTCGGTAAAACGGCCCAAAATCGACGGTTGGCCTACATAGGGAAAGAAATATTTTGTACTAAACAGCAGAAAGAAAACCAGAGCGTGAATTATAAGCAATCGCGCTTCAGTGATAGACATTGATGTTTTAGAAAGGTGTGCCAGCCAATTCATTTTTAGTTTTCTTTCATTTAGTTCAAAGCGAAGAAAATGTAATTCCATGTTGCAACTTCTTTGATCAAGAAAAGTGGTGAAGAAGCAGAAAACAAAGCGGCGCCGTTCGTGAGCTTTCGACCGTTGTCCGCGATCTCAATGGCGAAAAAGGCCACCCTGAATGTTTGAACCAGCAAAACGGTGATTGTTGAATTGTATTAATGAATTGAATTGCTGTTGGTTGCACGTTGCACTGGACCACGACGACCAGAAACAGAAAACATAAAGGATGGTTGGTTGGTTGATCGCACCTGATTGGGTAGCCGAGGAAACAAATAAGAAAACGGGAATCTAGCACGCTGATTGTTGGAACAGGAAAACAAATGAAAAAGAATCTGCACGCTGATTGGTGGTTGCACCTGGCTGCCACGACGAAAAATTTCTGGGCGCACATTTCGATCGGTGGTTCAAAACTTCGTGCTTGCACTAAGGAAGAGGGAATAGACAGACAGAGCTCACAGCTAATACAATTAAAAAACTGGTGAGTTGAAGGAGAGACTGATATGTAATGTAACGGCGAATGAAATCGGTTCATCGTCCTGATTTGTTTTCTGATCTATTTTCCGCATCGACAAGCTTTACAGATGGGTTCCCGACACTTCTCCACAGGTGGGTAGATGCTGTGCGTGTGCAGCCGCTGCACCCGTGCCAGTGGAATGGATTTTTGATGAAGATGCATGTGCATTTCTTTCATAATGTAGCACTCCGAAAATCGACTGCTAAAGGTTTTACGAGGTATAATCAAAGAAAATTTTTGTTGAACTTTCGAAAAATTGTGCCAAAATTGAGGTTTTCAGAGCATATTAGAGGAAAATTTTTCGAATTAAAAAAAAAAATCGGCATTTTTGTTTTTTTTAATCACTTTTTTTTTAAAAAAAAAATTTCATTTTTGTTTAACAACCCTACACAGACTTCAACGGAAAATCATAAAAAACGCAACAAATTCCAACAATCCACTCAAATCATGGCGTCAGTCCTGACGGCGCGAGTGCACCCGGTCGTTTTGTTCACGATCATCGACTCGCACGAGCGACGGTCATCGAAAAAAGGCGCACAAGACAAGGCGATCGGCGCACTCCTTGGTAACAAAGTGGTTTTTTGGTGGTGAATTTCGTTTTTTTTTCAGATGATGGATGTGGTCTGTAATCTGTAGTGGGTGTGGGACTCCTTCATACTGACTCACCAATTATGTCTTCACTCTTCACGAATCACGATGTATATCATAGTTGTTCCAGAACCGAGGGGTTGGGGGGGGGCCGATATAGATAGCTGGAGCAAATTTTCCAGATAGATAGATAGCTGGAAAATTTTGGGGGGGGCGCGGGGGGGGGCCATGTGACTTTGGGGGGGGGCGGTCAAAATTTTGAAATTTGATAGATAGATAGCTAACACGCTAAAAAGCTATAAAAACAGCAAAATAATGTTAAAAATACACTAAAAATCACGTATAAACGCGTATTTTACCTAAAATTAGCGAAATTTTCAAGAATTACGAGCAAAAATGGTCAGTTTTGATCAAAAATTGACTAATTTTATGTCTTCGAAGACAAAAATTTTCAGATAGATAGCTGGCTGAGAAATTTTTTTTAGATAGATAATAGCTGAGCCGAAAAAACCTGTCTGATAGAGATAGATTCGAAAATTTTTTTGGGGGGGGCCGGCCCCCCCAGGCCCCCCCCCTAGAACAACTATGATGTATATGCTCTTCCACATGATGTGAGGAGAGTGAGAAAACTGAAACTTTATTGATCGATAAGCGATTTATTATTCGATTTATGATTTTATTAAGCGTCCAGTGGCGTATGAACACTATTGGACTTTTAAGCTTCATAAAGCTGGTCTCTTGAAGGCAGCGGCTCATCGCAGTTTTGCGAAACTCGCACCGCACTTAGGGTTAGGGGCTTTGAAAAAAAAAATTTAATTTTTTTTTTCGTTTTTTTTTAATTTGGATTTTTTTCAAACTTAAAAAAAAAATTTGAAAAATTTTTCTTCTACTTTGCTCTGAAAATTCGATTTATGGCATAATTTTTTGAAAGTTCAAACCAAATTTTCTTCCCAACTTCTTTGTGTGCTTAGGTACATGTCATTATTTGGTCATTTTGACCGACGTACTCCATGTTTTTCGATTTGGATGACTTCTAGAGTCAATTTTTAGCGTTGAAATGACTTAACTGAATTGAAATATCGTTTCAGAAATCGTTTTCTTGCAACTTAGAACATGTCTTTTCAGTCGGTAGGCCATGAGATGAACATGATATTTTGTTGATTGGCGTATGTTATAGGTCTACAATGGAGTTGTGCGATATATTGTTAAACAATTGGAGCGGAGATGTTGGTTAATACCACATCACACGACCGTTTTTCAGATACCAGATAACATGGCCACATGTTAAAACTTGCGTGCTGAGCTAAACTAACGTGTTAAACTTGCGTCTGTCAGTTGCCCGCAACGTGATCGCGAAATCATGGTACGTGTTTTCGATACGATGATTTGAAGAGTGGGCTCTCGCCATGTGGCAGATAGCATAGCTGGTTGAACCTGAAAGTAAGTGTCTTGGGGGGGGGGGGCGACCGGGTCGACAGGGGTTGCCGACTTAGCTACAGCAAACAGGAATTTTTGAACACAGTCAAATTTTGGTAATTTTCTAAAGAGGAACAACTAAGAACGGTTCAATATTCAAGTACACGTCGAAAATTGTCCTGTTTTACTGTTGAAAATGCAACTTTCCCTCTATGAAATGGACATAATTTCAATAAAACACGATTTTCGCTCTTATAGTTTTCCGGATCGTTCTGAAAATGGCGTGCGTTCATTTGCGTCCCGTTATTTCCGGCCCACGCATTTCCGGCCCAACATTTCCGGCCCACTCATTTCCGGCCCACTCATTTCCGGCCCACCCATTACCGGCCCCGTTCATCTGCGTCCCACGCATTTCCGGCCCACTCATTTCCGGCCCACCCATTACCGGCCCAGCCCAATAATTTGCTTCCAGTGACTTCAACCGCCACCCACTGCTATATTTCATTAAGAAACTCACATTGATTAGGCGGTTACACTTTGAACTTAGGGTTCGATTTTTTAATTCTTTTTTTCATTCGGATTTTTTCGTGATGCATCATGAAAAAATGCAAAAACTAAATTGATCATTTTCACCTTATCAAAAAGGCTTGGCTTAGGATTAGGTTTAGGATTAGGAATGATTAGGATTAGGAAACACGACCTGGTTGTGGATCCACATGTCCAAATTTGGTTAGAGGGGTAATTTTCATGAGTTTTTGCTAATTTTAAGAATTAAAGTGATTGAATTTGGCTCTGTGTCCAGTGCAAAATTCGAACTCAGCGCGTCAATTCGGTTTGAAAAAGCTCCTATTTTTGTCGACCCATCAGACATGTTGTTGTTATTAAAATTGAATGTGCAAAATCAATCGGAACAAAGCAATAAATAAAAACACATCAACGATTCATCGACGTAATTCAAACTGAAGCATTTGTTCCAATGAACAAATAGAAGCGATACGAAAACGAAAACTGAAATAAAAAATTTAAGTATTTTTGTTAAAAGCATGTCGGTGAGCAGGGAGTACAATTTAGAGTGCGGTTTCAGTTCATTTTCGTTATCCGTGGCGAAATACAGCGCAGAAAGATAATTATTGGGCTGGGCCGGTAATGGGCGGGCCGGAAATGAGTGGGCCGGAAATGAGTGGGCCGGAAATGTCGGGCCGGTAATGGGTGGGACGGTAATACGTGGGCCGGTAATGGGTGGGCCGGAAATGTCGGGACGCTAATGCGTGGGCCGGAAATGCGTGGGCCGGAGTTGACCCCGCACCCTGAAAATAGTCTAGATGAACTCAGCTCGACGAGACGCTTCGAACAAACCTAACTTGTAAAAAAAAATTTTTTTTAATTTTTTTTTTAATTAAAAAAAAATTCGGATTTTTTTTTCCCCTAACCCTAACCGCACTCACAGCAACCGGCCGTGCCTCTGGCACAGACATAACCACTAACAACATACAGTCGAACTCGTACATTATAGGGAATCGGCTGATTGGTTGGTGGTCACTTGATGCATGCTTTATCTGTGCAGGCATCGCTGTGGGAAGGCGGAGTTTGGTGTGCACAGCATGCATGCATGCATCACGTCACGATCACCGACAAATCAGCTGATTTCCTATATTTTACAAGTCTTTCTGCATTTCTGCCGCCACGTTTCTGTTGTTGTTGCAGGCAACTACGAGCGCGGCGTCGTGAATGTCACGAATTGCTACGCCGTTCCGTTCAGCGAACAGGACGACACGCCGCACTTGGACGGCAGCTTCGTCGAGCAGATGTTCGAGATGCTCAGTCGCACGTCGCCGACCGAGCTGCCCGTCGGCTGGTGAGTTTTTGGTTTTGGTCCGGAAAAAAGGTTTTCAGCGTAAACAGCAAAAAGAAGAACAAGAACAAAACAAGAAATTCCAGAAACAACAAACTTTTTTGACTGCTTTTCCGATGAAATGCCAGTCAAAATGACTGTGCACTTTGATAGCACTAGCAGTGTTGCGCAAACAAGCAGACAAGCATCCCCAGACAATGCGTTGAAGCGCGCGATGTTGTGATGTCATCATTTGCGCTGTTCTCAGACATCATGCGTGAAAACGAACGATCTCTCGGTCTCGCTGTCACACGAAAGCAAATTTCGCAACAAGCAGTTTCTGGTTTCCACGCAGGTACTCCACGAATCCGCAGTTGAACTCGCACTACATCTCGTATCACGATTATTTCTTTCGTTTCGTCGACAAGTCGCATCGTACGAAGGAACTGCAGCCGGTGGTCTTGTTGACGGTCGATCCGGCGATGACCGCTGGGCGTATGAACGTCAAGGCGTATTTGAAGTGAGTGCTTGTTTTTTTTGGATAATTTGCGTTCGTTTTGTTATTTTATGTGGTAAGCATAGTCCCGATCTAGCAAAGCTGCGGATCATACCCGTGCGACGGTGTGGGGCACCAATGTGCGCACCCCTCAAAACCGGTGTGCGCAGTCCGCATGAAATTTTTGCGGTGGCATTTTGGCGACACACCGGTTTGAGGGCAGTGCACCATTTTGACGGCTCTGCGCCATTTTGAGGGCCGCGCACCATTTGTAAGGCAGCCGGTGTAATGAAGCAAAGCTCACAAAGTTTGTTCTTTTTCAAGAACTTCCGCCGGAATCCCGGGCCGACCGTCAGCGCACTGTGTCATCTTCAATCCAATCCACGTCACCGTTGAGACGCATCACGCCGAGGAGGTGGCGTTGAAGGCCGTCAATGCTGGCATTAGTCATGAGAGACGCCAGGTGTGGTCCTCGTCGGAAACCAGTAATATCTTATTCTGGCAACCGTGATATCTTACTGTGGAAACCGTGAGATTCTAATCTGAAGACCGTGAGATCCTAGTCTGAAGACCGTGAGATTTTATTCTGAAGACCATGAGTTCCCAGTCTGAAGACCGTGAGATCCTAGTCTGAAGACCGTGAGATCCTAGTCTGAAGACCATGAGTAATTTCATAGTCTGAAGACCGTGAGATTCTATTCTGAAGACCATGAGTTCCTAGTCTGAATACCGTAAGTTCCTAGTCTGAAGGCCGTGACATCCTAGTCTGAAGGCCGTGACATCCTAGTCTGAAGGCCGTGACATCCTAGTCTGAAGGCCGTGACATCCTAGTCTGAAGGCCGTGACATCCTAGTCTGAAGGCCGTGACATCCTAGTCTGAAGACCGTGACATCCTAGTCTGAAGGCCGTGACATCCTAGTCTGAAGGCCGTGACATCCTAGTCTGAAGGCCGTGACATCCTAGTCTGAAGACCGTGACATCCTAGTCTGAAGGCCGTGACATCCTAGTCTGAAGACCGTGACATCCTAGTCTGAAGGCCGTGACATCCTAGTCTGAAGACCGTGAGATCCTAGTCTGAAGACCGTGAGATCCTAGTCTGAAGACCGTGACATCCTAGTCTGAAGGCCGTGACATCCTAGTCTGATGGCCGTGACATCCTAGTCTGAATACCGTTTCATCCTAGTCTGAAGGCCGTGACATCCTAGTCTGAAGACCGTGACATCCTAGTCTGAAGGCCGTGACATCCTAGTCTGAAGACCGTGACATCCTAGTCTGAAGGCCGTGACATCCTAGTCTGAAGACCGTGAGATCCTAGTCTGAAGACCGTGACATCCTAGTCTGAAGACCGTGACATCCTAGTCTGATGGCCGTGACATCCTAGTCTGAATACCGTTTCATCCTAGTCTGAAGGCCGTGACATCCTAGTCTGAAGGCCGTAGCATCCTGGTCTGAAGACCGTGAGATCCTAGTCTGAAGACCGTGATCCTAGTCCGTAGTCCGACCGACCGGGGGGGGGGGGACAGCCACGAAGCCCCGCAAGTCCCACGATATAAATTTGAACTTGTTCGTTTTCCAGATTCAACTGCAGGGCGGCGTCCGCCAGTTGCACGGTCACACGAAGCAGATGCTGCAGTGGATCGAACGCATACGCGCCTACGTGGACGAGATTCTGGCGAGTGCAGTGGAGTTTTCCAGTCGATACACGTCTTTGAAATGCAATGCTGCAGCAACTGATTGGCGAACGTAGCAAACGAGCCAATATTTAGCCAACGAAATTAGGGTTGAAAAAAAACGGTTTTATTGTTCATGCCAACCGTGATGATAGTCAAACTGCTGGATAAAATTCAGATTTTTTTCACGATCGAAATTTGTGTCGATCTAAAGGCCCATTCATACAAGCGCGCGCTGAAGCGCGCTGACGCGCGCTGACCAGCTTCATCATGAATGATGAAGCGACGTGAAGTGAAGCCCTGCTTTGTTTTGGGAATTTTATCCATTCACGAACGCGCGCGCTGAAGCGCGCTGACGCGCTTCATCATGAATGATGAAGCGGCCTGAAGTGAAGCTGCGTCAGCCGCTGCGGCTTTTTAGGTTGTTTGTCCATTCACGAACGCGCGCGCTGAAGCGCGCTGAAGCGCGCTGACCAGCTTCATCATGAATGAAGAAATGAAGCTGCGTCAGCCGCTGCGGCTTTTGATGTCCGGACCCCAAATCCCGCAGCGGCTTGTCTGAAAAATGAAACGTATTTGCATAATTTCTGCGCTTTCAATTGTGATAGATGCAGACCAAAAAGGGAATGAATTTAATTGCGTGGTAAAATTTAATTAATTGAGGAATACAGTAAGTTTTATTGTGCTGCGTTTGTGAAAGAAACCAACAGATAAAAACGATAAAAACAACTGGGCTAAGACGGGTTTCGAACTTTGGCCTCTGTGCTGACAGGCACAACATGTTACCACTGCACTATAGTAGTTGACAGGCGGGAAGCTCTCTAGGTGTTTGTTCATTAAATGTCGTTCAGTTTTATCGTTTTGTGCTGTTGTCTGTGTTGTCTCCGTACGTGCTGTTTAGTACACACTATATACCGCTTCGATTCGTTGTTTTTGCCGTTTCAGTGAATGTTTTGATCTTTTGATTTGTGCAACATTCACTAATCATGTGCTGCCGTTGATGAAAATTTTTTTGCAATGCTCTACACCGTGGCAACGCTAAAAAAAGAAAAAGGTTTCACGCCAAACCGCAGTTGAAGAAAACAATCACTTCACATCACGGTGTGGGGTACCGATGTGCGCAGCCCTCAAAACCGGTGTGCAGGCCGCAAGAAATTTATGGGGCGGCACTGTTTCGACACCGGTTTGAGGGCTGTGCACCACTTTGAGGGCTGTGCACCATTTTGAGGACTATGCACCATTTGCAAGCAACGTGCAAGCAAATTGCATCCTAGAATGTTCAGTCAAAATGCAGAAATCGTACAAAATTGTTCATAAAAAACTGTATTTTGCGGTGTAACTTTCAAAGTTTTTCTTCACTTCGAAAGTCCATTTCACAATTTTTCAATAAATATGCGCCTAAGATCAGAAAACTTTTGGTGTGAGTGAAACCATAAAAACAGTACAAAAAAGCATTCTGAATGAATTTGGCCCTTTTTGCAGTTTGCAAGGCAGCCGGTGTAATGAAGCACAGCTAGCAAAGCTTGTTCTTGCGGGCTGCACACCGGTTTTAAGGGCTGCGCAAATCAGTACCCCACACCGTCGCACGGGTACAGTTCACATAAATTTCACATAAATTTCTTGCACTACTTTTCTGCTTTGTTGAGTATTCGTATTCTCACTGTCACACTTCTTTTGAGACTAATTACGCTATACAATACTGTTCAGAATCTGTCAGAAAAGTACTAAATGATTTAACAAAAAAGTCTTGCAACATTTGTGAAAGATTGTCACTGACAGCAACAATCAGCGATTTTGCACACACAAATTTGATGTCCGGACATCAAATGCCGCAGCGGCTGACGCAGCTTCATTTCATCATTCATGATAGCGCACTTCAGCGCGCGCGTTCGTGAATGGGCAAAAAACCTAAAAAGCCGCAGCGGCTGACGCAGCTTCATTTCTTCATTCACGATGAAGCTGGTCAGCGCGCGCGTCCGTGAATGCGCATGTGCTCCAAAACTGAAGCGCGCTGTTTTTTTGCTTCGTGAATGTGTAGCAAAGTGAAGCGCGTCAGCGCGCTTCAGCGCGCTTCAACCTCCATGAATGGCGCTTAAGACACTGAACCGAACCAAGATTCTGTTTAACTTTGTAAATACGGGTGTGTTTGTTTGTCATTGACCACGCTGGTTGGCGATGATGGTCCGTGTTGGACATAATCCAGCAAATGAACAAGGTGGATATGAAAAAAACCAAATTTATTTCAGGCCGGCAAACGCCAAGCGGACGCAAATGTGGGACGACAACTGATGAAACTGGTCAGCACAACCAGTCAGATCTCACCGAAACAATTCGACTCGCTGATCAGCAACGGAATGCGGGTAACAAACTTTTTTGGCGAAAGACCAGCCACTTTTCTTGTTTTCTGACCAATCTACCCACCAACAAAGAAGCGTGTGTGTTTGTTTGAGCCTGTCTGAAACGAGAGTCCAGCGGTTTCCGAACCCAGTCTTCGCGAATTGTACGTCATGGTTGAAAACGAGCATGAGTTTTAAAAAAAGAGCGGACGGCCACATAAGAAAACGTTATTCTGCTTAAAGGACCAACTGATGGTCAGCTATCTGGCCGAATTAGCCGATACACAATTGTCACTGTACGAAACAATGTTGGCGACGGCGAAAACAGCATAATGGACGCGATTCGTCATCGATCGGCTAAGATAGTGTTGATTTCGAGAAATACTTTGTCCGGTATGGTCTATCCATCAGGGTATGTCACTCTGTCTAAATTCTCTAAATTGTGGGTCGTGCCAAAATTTGATTGGATTTTTTTGTGAAACTGACATGTCCTTTGGGTAGATCATGGTTGTTTTGTTGGGCAAGATAGCTTGTTTGCCAAGTTCTTGTTGGTCGTTTTTTCCTCTGTTGATCCGGTTTGTTATATTTTGTGGTGGTTACACGCACTATGATTATTCGGAATATAAGACCAAGACGCTCCCAGTGTTGTTGTATATCTTGGAATTCATGTGTTGTGTATGCTTGATTTGACGCGATAGAAATCGAGCAAGAAAAGGGATGAAAAAAGTTGAATCAAAACATTTGAAAGCAAACAAGAAAATCACAACAACCAACAACACGAGACTCAGCTCACGAATGTAAGAAATAAATAACAATGGAAGGCAAGCCTGAGCCTCCGTGCCTAAAACAGCATTGAATCACGAAAAAAAGGTGAAAAACCAGATCGACAATATTTAAAAAACCGATAACACCGTTTTTCAAGTTGATTCGGTTTTGTTGTCTTTTGGCGTAATCATGCCGCGCTCAACAAGTTCTGGAATTTCAACTGCCAGCCACGGTGCGAGCTAAAAAACTACACAAATGGTACGCCACAACTGAAGAAACCATAAAATGAAAGCCCAACGACATTTTACAGTCTTCAGACAAGAACTTTACGGCGCTCCGGGAATGGTCTAAGCCGGGTCTCGAATTAAAGCGCCGAAACCCGCCAGGCATAAGTAAGGTTGAGCCTATAGGAATAACACCCAACTCTTAAAAAACCCCCCTCCCCGTTAAGGTATCCACATAAAAAGTAGTGTCAAACTTTCAGTGTTCTGTGTGTTCACATTTTTTTAGCGTTGCCACGGTGTAGAGCATTGCAAAAAAAGTTTCATCAACGACAGCACATGATTAGTGAATGTTGCACAAATCAAAAGATCAAAACATTCACTGAAACGGCAAAAACAACGAATCGAAGCGGTATATAGTGTGTACTAAACAGCACGTACGGAGACAACACAGACAACAGCACAAAACGATAAAACTGAACGACATTTAATGAACAAACACCTAGAGAGCTTCCCGCCTGTCAACTACTATAGAGCAGTGGTAACATGTTGTGCCTGTCAGCACAGAGGCCAAAGTTGGAAACCCGTCGGCCCAGTTGCTTTTATCGTTTTTATCTAGTTGGCTTCTTTCACAAACGCAGCACAATAAAACTTACTGTATTCCTCAATTAATTTAATTTTACCACAATTAAATTCATTCCCTTTTTGGTCTGCATCTATCACAATTGAAAGCGCAGAAATTATGCAAATACGTTTCATTTTTCAGACAAGCCGCTGCGGCATTTGGGGTCCGGACATCAAAAGCCGCAGCGGCTGACGCAGCTTCATTTCTTCATTCATGATGAAGCTGGTCAGCGCGCTTCAGCGCGCTTCAGCGCGCGCGTTCGTGAATGGACAAAAAACCTAAAAAGCCGCAGCGGCTGACCCAGCATCACTGCAGGCCGCTTCATCATTCATGATGAAGCGCGTCATCTCTCTTCAGCGCGCGCGTTCGTGAATGGGCAAAAAACCTAAAAAGCCGCAGCGGCTGACGCAGCTTCATTTCTTCATTCATGATGAAGCTGGTCAGCGCGCGTCAGCGCGCTTCAGCGCGCGCTTGCATGAATGGGCCTTTACGCTCAACAACCAAAACACTCATTACCAAACAGCGCCACTAAAGAAAAAGAGACTAGTGGACCAACACAATAACGACAACCACAAAGAAACAATAACAGACACACACGTCAAATACAAGTGGCGCAAAAATGGATCGCAACAAGCGTCAAGGTGGCTCGATCCCGCAGCGACGACGCACGTCGGTGACGCGCAACCGTCGTTCCGGTGGACGTCGACGAGCAAGCGGCGAGAACTCGCAGAAGCCAGGCGGGCGTGGCCGCAAAATGCCCGGTTGGCCATGAGTTCAGTCTTGTTTACTCTGAAAAAAAGAATAACAACTTGAAAAAGGCTGCTAACTTGTGCAGACATGCCCGCCCGATGTGCGGTGATTTAAAAAAATGTTTGATCAATGGACCACAGTAATCGCTACTGATCACCTCTTCAAGTAAAGATAACTAGGATTTAAAAAGAAGTCCACAGCAGAGCTTTGACACTACAAGGGGTCCTGGCCTGGTTGCTGGAGCAGTGAAGCGAAGAACAATAAAACAATTCATGAAACAGTATAATGGCGCGTAGCTGTGTTTATAAAACATACGTGGTCACCAAATGCTGTTTCACGAACGCCTAAATGCATGTTCAGCAAGGTTTTTCCTGTTTCGCGTGTTTTCCAAGCACATCGTCCAGTTGCAGGTGTGTTCCAACAGCAGCAGCGTCCCGGCATCCGCCAGCTGGCGCCAGTAATTGCGGGCGGTGGCGGTAGCGGTGGCGGCACGACGGGCGGCAGCGGCAGGGGCGGAGCGGTCGGAGTTGGCGGCGGCACGACGACGTCGTCCATGCGCAGCAGCAAGCCCGGCTACTCAAAACTGCCGCCGACGCCGAACGTGATCGCGTTCGTGACGGACGCGACGCGCAAAGGAATCGCCGGCCTGCAGAAGGAGTTCCGCGAAAACAAACTGTACTCGCCGCAGGATCGCTCGGTGACGCAGTTCGACGCGCACAAGGACAAGAATCGGTACACGGTCGTGTAGATGCGTCGGGTGTTTCTGTTAAAGGCGCCATTTAGCAATTATACGCCAAAAAAACACTGAGAAAAAAGTCACTCCAAAAAAAGCTCACGACGATGGTGTGCGCTTTTAAACGGGAAATGGCACAGGGTGATGCGACCATCGGCAGCATGTTTCAAACATGGTATTCTGTCATTACCCGAAATAAGCGTATTATTTTTGTGAGTTTATTGGTGAGCTTCTTGGTACATGCATGACTGTTTTCCAGTAGCCGTCATTTTGAAAGAATTGAACACGTTTGAGTGATAAGGCTGTATACGATGTGGCAGGCAATACCAAAGAAATAGAAAACCCCTTATTGTTTTGAGGTGTATGGTTTGTTTATGGTAACCCGTCACACGCAGCTACCTCGACGTTCACTGTCTCGATCGAACGCGCGTCGTGCTGCGCGACAACCCGAACGGCAACCACTATATCCACGCCAGCTGGGTCTCCGGTGGCGCATTGAAATTCATCTGCACGCAGGGCCCAAAGGAGAACACGTTTGATGACTTTTGGCACATGGTCTGGCAGGTATGTACATGCATGGTGTTCGAGTTTTTTTGCCGCTTTGCGTTTGCAGCTTTTAAAAATTGAAACGCACTCTTGTCTGTCATTTGTTATTTACACTGTATATTGGTTTTTGGATTTGCTTCGGAGAAGTGGCATTTCTATTGTTTTGAGAAGCAAAACAAAGCACCTCTGAAGCGACGTATAATGCTGTATTAAAATTGCGCAATTTTCTAAGCTGTATATCAGTAGAAAATAGCATTTCTGTCAAGGAAGCTAGAGCTGAGCCCAAGGCCGCTAGTAAAACTCCACACAAAAAGTTGCGTTCAAGTGCTAGTTCCAATTCCGCCGATACGTACACAACCGATTCCCATAGAATCTGCTGTTCAAACAAACAAACATTTCTACTGCGAACGATTTGTTTGTGTCCCAAAGGAGGACGTGATGGAGGTGGTGATGCTGTGCGACCTGCGCGAGAACGACCGCGTCAAATGCGGCCAGTACTGGCCGAGCGAGAAGAACACCACACTTGTGTTCGGCGACTACAGCGTCTGCGCGCAACGCATCGACTCCGTCTATCTCGCCGGGCACATTAATTGCAAAACGACCACGCTTGAGCTGACCAAGGTTTGAACGCGCACGCCGCCGCATGTCACTTTTTTTCCAGCACACGCCTTGTATATGTGGTTAGTGTGTTGGCTCTTCTTGACAAAACACACGCCTTTTCACACTGCACCTACTGTGGGGTCGTCGGATTCGCGCCAGCGCACTCTCTCACAGTAAGATTCATCAAGAGTGATCAAGAAAAAAAAATCATTTTTCAAAACGACCATAACCGATAAAGCATGGTATTTTTTTCATGGTGTAAAGGGCACGCGAAGTGTAAATGAAAGAAAAAAACGATTTTCAAAAATCCAATTGTCTAATTGATCGTGTGATTTTTTATTGATAAAAATTTGTTTGTGCTCTTCTGTTCCTTCTTTGTCCATTTCACACACAAAATTGGCACTGTGGAGCATTTTTGAAAGACACAACTCCTAGTCTGCGACTTAATCATTCTTGAAACGACAAGGAGTGCCTTATATGCAACTTAGGTATTTCATCGGTCATCCTGTAAATTCCACTTTCTTTGATGTGCTCTCAGAGTAACTGCGCGCCTCGCACGGTGTACCACGTTTACTGGCCGAACTGGCCTGACCGCGGTGTACCGCATGACGGACGCGCCATACTGAAACTCAGGAGGAGGCTGATGAGGAAATCTGGGTCGACGCCCGTGGTCGTGCACTGTTCGGCCGGCATTGGCCGCACTGGTATGATGAACTCAGTGACCTGCTTTGTGCCTGGCAAGTGACCTGCGTTGTGCCTGGTATTCTCACTTCAGGAAGACCGGATGCACAAAAGTTTCACGCCCTAAGGAAAACCCCACAAACCCGTAAAACGTCAGCACACGGCGAAGTGTCTACCGTAACCTAATTGTGAAATCCGTGAAACGTTTTCCTATTCCTGTGTGCAAACGCATTGAGTCCCAAAACCAAAATGAAAGATAATACCGTATACAGTCGAACTCACTAAAATGTGGAATCAGCTGATTGGTCGGCCGAGGGGAGGCTGCTCACACTCCGCACCCTTCTTTTTTCGTGGATCTGGATTCTATTGAAACGTGTTTCTTTTGAATGAGTGTGAATTTCCAGCACCCTTTTCACGCTAAAAATAAACTGAAAATGTTAGAGACTGCAAAATTCAGAATTTTTTAAATCTATAATACTAAAACAGGAAGACCGTGTGTGTGTCTTAGCGTGTCAATTTTGGTCGATTTGAATTGGCGCCAAGCTGTTCTAAATTTGTCATATATATATCATCATCTCTAGCTGCACTCCATTTTTAATGCAAGATTCATGAGAACTTTTACTCTCTATGTTCTGTAAAAAGTCCTAATCATCATCATTCTCATGCAATGAAAACAAACAATCGACCACTTTGATTGGCTTTTGTTGTTATTTGCCATCTATTATCTTTCTAATTTAACGGGCACCAATCAATATGCGTTTGCACGCAACGATATAGAAAATTTTTCATGGCTGTGCGGCAATTTGAAATCACCGAAACTTGACGTATTCTGTCGGCAGATTCGTGCAAAAAAATTCGGAAAAAAGCTAATCAGAATCTTTCCTCACTAAATAATTTTATTTTATATCGTATTCGAACTACGTTTGCGCGCGACACATCTTTTCAGCTGTGCGGCTTTTCCACACATCATTCAACATTACTCCGCCTCCGTTACACGAAAAGATAGAACTTAAATCGAATTACAATAGCTAACAAGAAGTAATTGATTGTTTCTGAGCAAAAAAATAGACTGTAGTTCCAGAAGATATAGATTGCAGCATCGACAAAGATGTGCCATGATCGACGGCGAAGCAGTGGAGCGGTCCACATACAATCGATCAATTTTTTAACGAGGGTAAAAGTTGAATGATTCTGATCAGAAGAGGTTTTTTAAAATAATTTGAACGGGAATTTTAAGCGAAGCAGTTGGGTGTTGCTGATCAAAAATTGTTTATCATACTTTTAACGGTCATGACAGTAAAATGTAACTCACTAAGAAGCTTAAAAGATTGCTTTTTGAACGGGATAATTGTTGCTGATCATACAAGATTGTTTTTGTTATACCGAACAAAAATGACAGCGAAATGCTGCTGACTGAATCAGATGGCATTCAATTTTTTTAAATATTTTAAACCGGTATCAGCTGATTGTTGCTGATCAAACGACATGTTTTTTTAATTTTTTTTTGAACAGGAATAGCAAAGATTGATTTTTGATGCTTTGAGCGGGAATGACTGTTAATTGTCGCTCATCATCAAAAGATTGTTTTCTGATACCTTAAACGGGAATGATTTTTTTAATATTTTGAACGGGAATAGCATTTGAGTGTTGCTGATCAAAGATTATTTTATTATACTTTTAACGGTCATGACAGTG
Organism: Theristus sp. LFF4_11; assembly: GCA_030248135.1. NCBI lineage: Eukaryota > Metazoa > Nematoda > Chromadorea > Monhysterida > Xyalidae > Theristus > Theristus sp. LFF4_11. The sequence goes on along the minus strand of JASANC010005887.1, from coordinate 27,273 downwards.
AAATGAAACTGACTAAAAAGATTGACAGATTTTGATTTTGATTTTGAACGGGATTTCAAAAAGATTTTGAACATGATAGTTGTTGCTGATCATAATACAAGATTGTTTTTGTTATACTGAAAAGAAAAGAAAGCGAAATGCAGCTGACTAAAACAGATTGCTTTTAGTTTTTTTAATATTTTAAACCGGTATCGGTTGATTGTTCCAGATCAAACGACGTTTTTTTTAATTTTTTTTTGATCAGGAATGGTAGTTGAACGACATTTGACGACATGGAAAAGCTGACAAAACAAGATTGATTTTTGATATTTTGAGGGAATGGCTGTTAATTGTCGCTGATCAAAGAACATTTTTGATACTTTAAACGGGAATGACAGTGGAATACAAAAAAGAATGAAACTACAATTAAGCGATATTGAAGAAGGTAACAAATCAGAGTTTATCTTGATACTTTAAATGGCAGTTGTTTGTTGCTGATTAAAAAAGATTGTTTTTCATATTTTGAATGGCAATGCAGTTATGATTGTGTTGCTACTGTTGCTTGCAGATCAAAGAATATTTACGCTGAATTAAAAAAAAAACAGCGGTTCTCATCAAAATGATTGGCAAGTTGAAAAATAGTATCTGTGGCTCTGAATGATGCTGAAACAGCATTAACCAAACCACATAGTAATAAGTGATACGGTGACTAAATCAGGTTACGATTGAATCGACAGCAATAAAATCAGCAAAATCACATACTTGACAAAAAACACTGTTTTCAAAAAACTGAAATGCTATGATTTTCAAAAAGTAGAAGCATCGACGGATACGAGTTCTTTAAAAATGAACGTTCATTTCTACGGTAAATCAACAACAGTCGGTTGAAGCAGCTCAAAATCAAAATGCAATGCAAAATGCAAAGGTCAAAAAGCGAAAATCCACTCAAAAATAATAATTGTAGTTATCAGCTGACCGTGCCGTAGGCACGGGTCAATTTGCTAGTCAATAGCTCAAAATGTATTTTTTTGTTTGATGACGACGAGGACGTCGTCACTTAATTTTTGTGTGTGAACTGAAAGACAAAAGCGGGGGGTTGCTTTTCCGCCCCCAAAAAACCACCCCCCCACCCAAAACCAAACAACAAACAAAAAAAAAAAAAAAAGAAAAAAAAAAAGTCCTCCTTTTTTCCTCCCCCCCCCAACCGCACCCCTTTTTTTATTGCCCCCCCCGGCCCCAGGAAAAACCCCCCTCCCCCGCTACACAGCGCACTCATTTCAGGCTTTTGTCTTTCAGTTCACACGCAAAAATTAAGCGACGACGTCGTCGTCGTCGTCGTCGTCGTCAATAAAAATGCATTTTGAGCTGTTGAATAAAAAATCTGAATTTGATATTTTGAATATATAGTCGGACTGGATAATTTCGGGCATTAGCTGATTGGCTGGCGCGTAAGCGTGAAGCGCGAAATTCAAAACGCATTTTGTTTTTTTTTACTTGTGGATTTTTGACTGTTTGTGTGGATGGATATAGGGATTTTTGATAGAATAAACTTGGTTTTGAATTATGGGATGCATACAAAATAAAATCAGCAATTTTTATGGCGAATTTTATTTTTTGAAAAAAAGATCGCCGCCGTCGTCGCTTTGCCAGTTCCTCGAAAAGTTGCTGCTTTTGTTTTTTATGCATCCCATAATTCCAAACAAAGTTTATTCCGTCCAAAATCCCTATTTTCATCCACACAAACACTCAAAAATCGACAATTTCAAAAAACAAAATGCGTTTTGAATTTCGCGCTTCACGCTGACGCACCAGCCAATCAGCTAATGCCCGAAATTATCCAGTCCGACTATAATTTGAATAAGTCAACCCTTTGAGTTTTTTTTATTTTCAGCATGAAAAGGGTGCTGGAAATTCACACTCATTCAAAAGAAACACGTTTCGATAGAATCCAGATCCACGAAAAAAGAAGGGTGCGGAGTGTGAGCAGCCTCCCCTCGGCCGACCAATCAGCTGATTCCACATTTTATTGAGTTCGACTGTAGTCTCATATATAAGATCTCTCCCATTTATAAGATCCTCCAGAAGTGAGCGGACCCTTCCCGGATTCTTCCCAAACCGATTATTCCCATTCACGCGATTGGAGACAAAATGGGGACCAATTTTTGAACTCGTACTTCTGTACTTGTTGGTTTATTGCACTTTTCCAATGCGGTTTTTTTGTCCGACGGAATTGAATTGCATCTTCGTGTGCGCTTCGCTTTCAACATTCTCAATAATCGTCGCCGTTCGCAGGAACGCTGGTGATGGTGGACGTGTGCATGAAGCGGATGGAGGACAAGGAGCCGGTGGACGTGCTCGCCGTATACAAGCTGGTCAGGGACCAACGGATGCACTCGATCCAGACGGAGCAGCAGTATCTGTTCGTTTACAAGGCGATGCTCGACTACGCCGCGTTCAAGTATCGCTACGAAATGAAAGACTCGAAGTACAACGAGCTACAGTCGGAGCTTCTCAAGGCGTGCCAGGCGACCGGATAGACGAACACGAAATTATGACATAAAGCCGAACAAAACAACCACACAATACAATCCATACTCCATCATCACAATAGTTGTTTCCGTGGACAAAGACACTCCGTAACTTTTGACCAATCTGTTTTTTGATGATTTATATACGACGTCCGTGCCATAAAATAAATAAACGTCTTTCGTCTCTTTCATCTTCTGTTGCTCGACATGTGAACATCAGTGAGATGTGACTATTTTTTGGAACATACCACAAAGCAGATAAATGGGAGCGGGGAGGGGGGAGGGGGTGTAGGCCCGCAAATGGAGTTCTACATTTGCGGGCTGAACAACTCCGATGATATTCACAAAAAATCATGATTTTTGAGCAAAAATTCTCGATTTTTGGATGGTCCGAGAAAATTTTTGGAGGTTTTCACTGTGACTTAGATCCATTTGGGGGTAGGGGGAGTGGGTGGGGTGTTGTGTCCAGCAAATTTCGACTTCGAGGAAGTGTGTGGATGGTACAGTATCAGGTTTTAGAGGGCGGGTGTCGCGTGACCCCCCCCCCCCCCAACTCCCCCACGCGGAGGTTTCGGTGCTCTAGGGAGCGTACTTAGAGTTGTTAAACAAAAATCGATTTTTTAAAAAAAAGTAATTAAAAAAACAAAAATGCCGATTTAAAAAAATAAAAATTTTACCTCGTAAAACCAGTACCGAAGACGAGGGGGGATGGGGGGTACACCCCCCCCCCAGAGCACCCGAGACCTCCGCGTGGGGGGTGGGGGGGGGGGTCACGCGACACCCACCCCCCAAAACCTGACTGGACCATCCACACCCCCCCCTCGAAATTTGCTAGACACCCCACCCACCCCCCCCCCCTACATGGACCTAAGTAACAGTGACACCCCCAAAAATTTTATCGGACCACCCAAAAATCATGAATTTTTGCTCAAAAATCATGATTTTTTGTCTTTAAAGTCCATAATATAAGCTAAATATATCATAACTTGACATTCTTCATTGTAATTTCAAAGATTTTACTACAAAATTTAGCGTTTTTCCTATCGAACGGTGAGCCGTGTTGCGAACGAACTACATCATCATCAGCAAATTTGTGAACTTGATGAAGCTGATGGCGAATTGGGTAAACAGCACCAGCCGCAGCTGGTAATCGCACATCAACAGAGTGAAATCAGTCAGGCGGAGCGAGAACAGCAGCTGGTCACTCCCTCCACCCCACCATGCAGCCAGCGCAATTTTTGTCGCCGCGTCAGCAGCATTCGAATCGAATGAATGTGTCGCACGTAAAAACACAATGTTAATGAGGATACATGTTGCTATGCACACGATGTGTTGCAAAGATGAGTCTGTTGATGAGTTTAGTTCCCGTGGTCCAAATGTTCGTTTTTAGTTGCTGTTAATAATAATAAATCTTAGGCTTAAAGTTTATGACAGTTTTCTTACCTGAATGTCAGGAAACACTTGTTTCAGGGCCCGCCACTGTGCCTTTTCATAGTCCATCATGACGCTCTGCCACTGCACCTCGTGCCCGTCATCCTCCATCGCCTGGCGCAGCTGCCGGAATACGTACTCGTAAGCCTCAGTTGTTCGCCTGCCCATCCACACATGCGCAAGAGCTACGAAAGTGTTGCCGATCTTGAAATGTATGAAATACAGTAGTTTTTATTCTTTCCAAGTTGACGTTGTTTTGATCCCACTGGACCCAAACATTTTGTGTCACATTCTTACTTCAACATGGACAATGTACAGCTGCCAACGAGGCGACGACACAGGATCAAACGTGGCGTCCATGAATACGCGACGCGCCTGCGCAAGCAACCGACGCTCTTTCGGGGCGCACAAGCCAAATGCACGGAGCTTTTTGTTGCGGAACAAGAGCCGGCTAAAAATATCAGGTAAAAACCAATGGTTTTCATGTGTTTTTTTGTCTGCATTTGTGTCCCTTTATAAACCAGCATTAGCCTTGATTTTTGTTCATTAGCCGTTATTTAAGTACTCTCAACTTTTTACAAACTTTTCAACGGTGCCATTTGGATCTTTGTATTGCAGCGACGTCAATTCTTGAATGCGAGATCGCTTGCATGTGAAAATGGTTTTGTTGTTCACTGCAGGCACCGATTTGTACAGGTGGCGTCGGACTGTTTGCTGCATCAGGCGCTCGCCGATGTCCGGAACGTGCCGACGCATTTCTTCTCCGACTCGGCCCTGGGCATGTTCGCGTTCGTCTGCCTTTAGAAGCTCCTGTGTAAGCATACTTTTCTATGCTCTCGTTTCACATGTTGTATTTTTGGTTAAGCTGATGAAAAACTATTTTCATGGAAAACAATGGACCGATCGCTTGCGAACTGAAGCAGATTTTCGTCGGTGGAGGATGACGCGGGTGATAACATTTGATTGATGACCAGGTTTGACAAAGCTATCCAAATCATTTGATACTGTTTTGTGTCAAAATTTCAATTCATTGAATTTGTTATTTACCATAAAATACACCTACACTTTGCATCGTTTTTACGAACTCGCATCCACGGCCAACTTTTTTCAGCACCCTCCGTACGCAACGCCTTGCTTCGACAACCGCCCGAGTTGACGGCTGGCATCTCGGATGGTGACCCTGACTGACTGGCGGACCGAACAGTCGCTTGCCACCCGGTCGTCGTTGCCACGTGCGGTATCGCCTTCGAGCGTACGGCTGCCGCTGGTGTTCAGGGAGACCCGCTTGCAACGCTTCGTGGTTTTGCCGGTCGATCTTTTCATGGTTTCGACACTGGGGACAGTTGTAGTAAAACAACATTCGTCCGTGCCGTTTCTTCCATTTTCTGGTTTTCTGCAGCTTGTACCATCGGTTTCCCGTGCTGTCACTTTCATCTCGAGCAAATATGATCTTGTGTTTTCCTTTTGTGCTCGGTTGAAACAGCAGCTGGATTTTTTTCATAAATCAGGTGCCAAATTTTTTTGCAGTTTGCGGAAAACTATTTTGTTTTTTGAATTTGAAAAATTATCTGAATAAACAAATGCCGACGCAAAAGCTTCACTATGGAGAACTACAATAACAGAGGACTACAAAAACACACCGGCGAACGCTTGGTTTTGCTGCGGCGGTTACTGTGACCATCAGTCGGCAGTGGCATGTCGTCGGCGTCGCAACAAGCCGGTGGCGTGCCGGCTTGCGGTTTGCTCTTCTTTTTTGCAGGCGATTTTGAGGGTGAGGGCGGTACTGTGCTGTGTGTAACCGGGCTGGTTTGCCGGGTTCTGTTTGAATTTTGTGCTGGTGGTGAGCTTGCGGGTTGACGGTCACTCTTGTGCACGGCGCGCTCGTGTCGACGTGCGTGGGTTGGTCTGGAGAGAACAGCGTGACAAAAACGGCACTCGCGTGGATTTGCGTGCGGTTCGCGGTCTCGGTGAACCCTTTCAATGTGTCGAGCCAAACCCCACGCGCCACCAGCGCAAACAACACCACAAACATTGCATTCCCGCTGGTCGGTATTATTATTATTATTATTGTTGTTGTTGTGCAAGACAACACCGTGTTGACGTTGAAGGTGACGTTTTCGGTTGTCTCGTCTCGTAAACTCGAGGCCACAAATATGGCACACCAGCTCGCCACGATCCATTGTGACTGACTGCTGCAGGCGTCAGCAAAATGAAATTTGTTCAATATATAATTTTCCTTGTTAATGCAAATACATAAAACAACACAAATACACTTTAATTGCTTGGCGTGTAAGAATCGTGACGGTGATTACAAAAAATTGTTTTGCTGACGCCTGCGGAAATCAAACGAAGAAACGTTGGCGGTATTTTGAGTTGCACCTGGAACAGAGGCGTGTGTAAATAATATGGACTATAAGCATCAAGCTTTTTGCAGTTTTTACTACTTTAAGCTTGGTGAAACCAATCTCAATTTATTTGTATTTTATTTCTATCCGTTCTCATTTTTGTCACAGCTTCACTTCTAAACAGTGATTCGATCCAGTGATTCCAATTGTACTTTTATATTAGATTTCAATCACATCGAAAAAAAATATCAAAGCAAGAACACAGGAATTCATTTCTTCGCCAGTTGTTCCAAGTCAGAAATTGAAGTCCCAGTCTCAGACGGCTCTTTCCTTTCTTTCTTTCGTTCGTTCAAAAGTGATGTGACAGGAACTGTGCAATACGCGCGATTGGCTGCGTGCTGCACGACAACAATCAGGAAACTCCGCCTCCTTATGTGTTAAAGAGGAGGAGGACCACCACCACCGTACATGTACTTTTAAATATGAAGCCGTACGCAATTTTAAGGGTCAAAACAGCTTTATTTAATTCTGAAAGTGCCATACTCGAACTCAGCGCGTCAGCGCGGTTCGAATGCGTAATGCTTCTTTATTCAAAACGCACGCGCACGGGCATCGGCATCGCACCTGCACTTTCCAATGAGCACGCAGCACGCGCTCCGCACCTTGCTTTTAGACACGCTCCGGTCTTTGGTGATTAGGAAAAACACCTAAACGTCCCGAACAATCACGGTACACGGCAAGGAGTCATGAAACGTCATTTTCTCTGAAACTAGAAATGAAACTGAATATGCAAACAAGTTTTTTGACGCCCAATTGTCTATTCTGCTGTTTATTCTGTTGGCGATACGTGTTGTTGCATCTACTGCAGCGACGGTCTAACAACCGTTCTCGATCAGAACTTCTTTGAGCTTGGAATCGTAGATATAACGAAACGACCAATTAATTTTTGAAAATGAAAACTTGAATCAAGCCAAATTGGTTTGATTTTTTGCTTGCAAGCAGTACTGAATTTACCACGCTCAAAACATTCGATTCAGCAGACGGAACCGATCGGAGCCGATCAAGCGAAAAATTTTGGCAATGAGGCGAAACGCCGCCGCCAGTCCGTTCTCCACACTCTAGTTTAGTGCCAGTCAAGCAAAGTCGATTGACGTTTGTTTTGTCCAGTTTCTGTTTGTTCATTTTAGTTTCTGCTTTAGCTTGTTTTGTTCTTCTTTCGTAAAATCTGCTCGTTCGTAGTGCTCATTTGCCGACAATTACAAATCGAGCAAACTGTAAAAAAATATTTTATTAGAGCGTGATTTATTTTACGCTTTTTGAATAAAGTAGGCAAACCGTTCGAATGCACCTATTTTTGTCGACCATCAGATTTTCCTCCGGCATTTAACAATTTTTTAATTTGAAAAAGTCGGGATTTTCACTTTTTTCGAATTCGAACCCAAGATACGCATCACGTTTAATTAAAATATGATGCCCTGCCCTTGCCCCGATTTTGTTGACCCTCAGATTTTCCTTCCGGCTTCGGAATTTTTTAAATTCACTTTTTTAATCCCGTTACTGAACTGATCCAGAGGTGCGTGCTGCAAGCAGATCAGAATCAGACGAGGTAAAAAGTAACCGCGCGTTCCCGCTGAATCTGATATCTGAATGATATAAATTATTGCCTGTCTTAAAAATTGAAATGTCCAGCTCGATATCTACGCAGTCAATGGTCATCGCCGGAAGTTGTGAGTTCAGCATGGTCATCTTAGATTTTTGAACTCATTTTAGTGGGACACACAAGGACACAACAAAGTTTCTCACAGGGCTTGAGGTTGAGAGGGGGGGGGGTGTCGTGTGGGTGGCGCGGTGTATCTATCTCCAACCGGATCGGCACCCCCCACCAAAATTTCGGTCGACCCCCCCTCTCCAATTCGCAAAAAAAATCGTGCTCGCTCGACCCCTGGTTTCCCACCACTTGTGTTATGATGATGGATTTGTATACATACTTAAAAGTGATTTTTTTGATTTCTGATGAGTGGTTGCTTGCAATGAGTCGTTGTAGGTTCCTAATCCTAATCCTAATCCTAAGCCAAGCCTTTTTTACAAGGTGAAAATGATCAATAAAGTTTTTGCATTTTTTTCTTTGATGTGTGAGCGGAGACTTTGTTTCGTACTGCTGTAGCTGTTGTTGGTTGCCAACCAAAAAAAACCAAACATACGAACGGGAGAGAGAGTGACAATTTCAGGTTTAGCAAGCGCGGCGTTCATTGGTTACTGCATTTATTTCGATCACAAACGACGCACTCATCCGGACTACAAGAAGCGCGTGCGCGAGCGTGCGTGCCATTTTTTCTCTTCAATTTTTTTTCAAAACTAGCGAATCACGTTTTCTGGGACTTTGATGAACAGTTGGAATGGAAACTAGTCGTCAGATAGAGTCTGGACACGCCATTTCTTCCATAACAGTGAGTGCTGTCTTGAAAAAAGTGTTCGCTAGTTTCAGGCCGGCGAAAGGCGCGTCAAGCGCAGGCGAAATCGCGCAAGACCGTCGACTGTCCTATACCGAAAAATCCGGCCGAAGTTCAGTCGTTCTTCTTGCAAGAAGTGCAACTCGGCGAAGAGCTCCTGTCCACTGGTGCGCGATTTTGACAATTGTGCTTTGTTTTCTAACGAAAAAAAATTCAGTTGTACGTTAGTGGATTGCCTCAAGACACGCTGTACGGGTTTTTCTCAGTTTCTGTGCGTGTTTTATGTTGTCGCAGGGACGATAGGCATGTCAACGTGCAGGGTGGCGCAGGCAGAAACGCGCATGTTCTGACCATGAGCACGGCACGTCGTGTCGTCAGTCAGAGAACAAATGTTGTGGCACCAACGTATGTTGACGTACGGTCGAGCTATCAGTTACAAGCTACCAGCTGATTGGTTGGCGCTCACGCGCACAGTAGACTCCGCCTCCGCAGTAACGCAACGCCTGGCACAGAAAGCACGCATGCACGCGATCGCCCCTCTAATCCTCTCCGCACTTTTATCTTCCTTTTTCTCTCCCCCCCACCCCTCCTCCCGCAAAATCCGTCCCCTTTTGCCTTTATATTTCACCTCCCCCCTCCTAAAAAATCCGGTTTTTTTTAATTAAAAAAAAAATTTAAAAAAAAAAATTTTTTTTACAATTAGTTTTTCAAGCGTTCCGTCCTACTACCCGAAAACTAAGGCAAAATCACGTTTTTAATATTCCCGGGAAAGTTGCTTCAACTAAAACACATTTCGCGTTCCTGAACCTTCTTATTTTCTCTCGAAATTACCAATGCTTTTCAAAATTCCTTCTATGCCCCTCGCCCCCAAAACCCCCCCCACTTACCCTTCGGCCCCACCGCACCCTCGCCTCCCATTACTATTCCAATTTTACTCCTTATCTTCTAACGTCTTTTTTACCATCCCCCTCCTTTTACAATATATACTTTTTCACTCCTCCTTCTCTCCACACAAATATCATTTCTCGCGTCCCTGAAAAACATGTTTTATTGCAGAAAACAATTTCTGAAACATATCTCGAATTCATTAATCATTTCAACGCTAAAAGTGGGCTCTAGAAGTCATCAAATCGAAGAAACATGGAGTACGTCGGTCAAATGACCAAATAATACGACATATACCTAATACCTGAAGTTGGAAAAATTTTGGTTTGAACTTTCAAAAAATTATGCCATAAATCAATTACCTCTAGGCACTAGAATGCAAAGTTTTTCCAATTTCCAATTTAGACAAATCATACATCATTCTGACCGTCTTGACGCGCTGATTCCGAAAATCACATTTATTTTTTGATTCGAAGTCATTTAGGACCCAAAAATGGCCAAAAACCGTTTTTTTTGGACCCTTTCAAAAAATAGTGTTTCTTCAGCTTTTTAATGAAGCTACGACAAAAATAAAAAAACCATTCGATTCGCCTTGATCTGCTGAACATTTTTTGTTAATATACTGTGCCCTAAAAATAAAGTTTAAAAGGTGAATTTTTAAAAAAACTGATTTTAAAGCCAGTTTTTCATTTTTTTCGGGTCTTCAGAACCGTTTTCGGGGCATAGTATGGGGGTCCACCAAAAAGCACTTCGAAATAGCTAGCTCTGTGCCAAGTTTCATTTTCAATTTCGGTCGGCAGGATAACTAAAAAATGGTTTTACTGTTGGTACCCAGAACGCGATTTGGTTACCATGACACTGACATGCACCTGAACATGTACCACGTGCTGCAACCAGGTGTACTGTGAGATAAAATAAAATAGTGCGTCCAAAAGCCCACGAGACCAGCTAATAGTGCCTCACGAATCAGTCGTCGAAGTGCTTATTCATGGCCATAACAGCGGAGCTATTTTTGCTCACAAGTGTGAACTATTGGTTAAAGACCCAATGACAATGTTAGTTTTTGGGGTTTTTCAGCAATTTAGAACCGTTTTCGGGGCATAGTATGGGGGTGCACCAGAAAGCACTCCGAAATAGCTAGCTCTGTGCCAAGTTTCATTTTCAATTTCGGTCGGCTGGATAACTAAAAAGTAGTTTTACTGTTGGTACCCAGAACGCGATTTGGTCATCATGACACCGACATGCACCTGAACATGTACCACGTGCTGCAACCAGGTGTACTGTGAGATAAAATAAAATAGTGCATCCAAAAGCCCACGAGACCAGCTAATAGTGCCTCAAGAATCAGTCGTCGAAATGCTTATTCATGGCCATAACAGCGGAGCTATTTTTGCTCACAAGTGTGAACTATTGGTTAAAGACCCAATGATAATGTTAGTTTTTGGGGTTTTTCAGCAATTTAGAACCGTTTTCGGGGCATAGTATGGGGGTGCACCAGAAAGTACTCCGAAATAGCTAGCTCTGTGTCAAGTTTCATTTTCAATTTCGGTCGGCTGGATAACTAAAAAGTAGTTTTACTTTTGGTACCCAGAACGCGATTTGGTCATCATGACACCGACATGCACCTGAACATGTACCACGTGCTGCAACCAGGTGTACTGTGAGATAAAATAAAATAGCGCATCCAAAAGCCCACGAGACCAGCTAATAGTGCCTCAAGAATCAGTCGTCGAAGTGCTTAATCACGGCCATAACAGCGGAGCTATTTTTGCTTGCAAGTGTGAACTATTGGTTAAAAAACCCAATGATAATGTTAGTTTTTGGGGGTTTTCAGCAATTTAGAACCGTTTTCGGGGCATAGTATGGGGGTGCACCAGAAAGCACTCCAAAATAGCTAGCTCTGTGCCAAGTTTCATTTTCAATTTCGGTCGGCTGGATAACTAAAATTTGATTTTACTGTTGGTACCCAGAACGCGATTTGGTCATCATGACACCGACATGCACCTGAACATGTACCACGTGCTGCAACCAGGTGTACTGTGAGATAAAATAAAATAGTGCGTCCAAAAGCCCACAAGACCAGCTAATAGTGCCTCAAGAATCAGTCGTCGAAGTGCTTATTCATGGCCATAACAGCGGAGCTACTTTTGGTACCCAGACCACGATTTTGACACCATGAGAACTACATGTACTGTACATGGCTTTTGGATGCACTATTTTATTTTATCTCACAGTACACCTGGTTGCAGCACGTGGTACATGTTCAGGTGCATGTCGGTGTCATGATGACCAAATCGCGTTCTGGGTACCAACAGTAAAATCAAATTTTAGTTATCCAGCCGACCGAAATTGAAAATGAAACTTGGCACAGAGCTAGCTATTTCGGAGTGCTTTCTGGTGCACCCCCATACTATGCCCCGAAAACGGTTCTAAATTGCTGAAAACCCCCAAAAAACTAACATTATCATTGGGTTTTTTAACCAATAGTTCACACTTGCGAGCAAAAATAGCTCCGCTGTTATGGCCGTGAATAAGCACTTCGACGACTGATTCTTGAGGCACTATTAGCTGGTCTCGTGGGCTTTTGGATGCACTATTTTATTTTATCTCACAGTACACCTGGTTGCAGCACGTGGTACATGTTCAGGTGCATGTCGGTGTCATGATGACCAAATCGCGTTCTGGGTACCAACAGTAAAACTACTTTTTAGTTATCCAGCCGACCGAAATTGAAAATGAAACTTGGCACAGAGCTAGCTATTTCGGAGTGCTTTCTGGTGCACCCCCATACTATGCCCCGAAAACGGTTCTAAATTGCTGAAAACCCCCAAAAACTAACATTATCATTGGGTCTTTAACCAATAGTTCACACTTGTGAGCAAAAATAGCTCCGCTGTTATGGCCATGAATAAGCACTTCGACGACTGATTCTTGAGGCACTAATAGCTGGTCTCGTGGGCTTTTGGATGCACTATTTTATTTTATCTCACAGTACACCTGGTTGCAGCACGTGGTACATGTTCAGGTGCATGTCGGTGTCATGATGACCAAATCGCGTTCTGGGTACCAACAGTAAAACTACTTTTTAGTTATCCAGCCGACCGAAATTGAAAATGAAACTTGACACAGAGCTAGCTATTTCGGAGTGCTTTCTGGTGCACCCCCATACTATGCCCCGAAAACGGTTCTAAATTGCTGAAAAACCCCAAAAACTAACATTGTCATTGGGTCTTTAACCAATAGTTCACACTTGTGAGCAAAAATAGCTCCGCTGTTATGGCCATGAATAAGTACTTCGACGACTGATTCTTGAGGCACTATTAGCTGGTCTCGTGGGCTTTTGGACGCACTATTTTATTTTATCTCACAGTACACCTGGTTGCAGCACGTGGTACATGTTCAGGTGCATGTCGGTGTCATGATAACCAAATCGCGTTCTGGGTACCAACAGTAAAACCATTTTTTAGTTATCCTGCCGACCGAAATTAAAAATGAAACTTGGCACAGAGCTAGCTATTTCGGAGTGCTTTTTGGTGGACCCCCATACTATGCCCCGAAAACGGTTCTGAAGACCCGAAAAAAATGAAAAACTGGCTTTAAAATCAGTTTTTTTTAAAAATTCACCTTTTAAACTTTATTTTTAGGGCACAGTATATTAACAAAAAATGTTCAGCAGATCAAGGCGAATCGAATGGTTTTTTTATTTTTGTCGTAGCTTCATTAAAAAGCTGAAGAAACACTATTTTTTGAAAGGGTCCAAAAAAAACGGTTTTTGGCCATTTTTGGGTCCTAAATGACTTCGAATCAAAAAATAAATGTGATTTTCGGAATCAGCGCGTCAAGACGGTCAGAATGATGTATGATTTGTCTAAATTGGAAAAACTTTGCATTCTAGTGCCTAGAGGAATAAACTGAAAATATTAGAGACTGCAAAATTCAGAATTTTTTAAATCTACAGCTCAAAATGTATTTTTGTTTGATGACGACGACGACGTCGTCGCTTAATTTTTGCATGTGAACTGAAAGACAAAAGTCTGAAAGGAGTGCGCTGTGCATGGTTTGTTGCGTGCACCAAGTAAATGAACACAGCAGCTTACCAAAAACAACTTGAAAACAGTGAAAATGAAAGATGAAAGCAAAGTCGTCGTCGTGTCGTCGTCGTCCGCTAAGTCGGAACGCATTTTTTTAATTACGGTCGCATGTCGATCGGTCAGCTAGGAATGAAACCCCCTTCAGCTGGCTATACAGCGCACTCATTTCAGGCTTTTGTCTTTCAGTTAACACGCAAAAATTAAGCGACGACGTCGTCGTCGTCGTCAATAAAAAATGCATTTTGAGCTGTTGTACAAAAAAATCTGAATTCCGCAGTTCTCCAACCCTTTGAGTTTATTTTTAGCATGAAACGGGTGCTGGAAATTCACACTCATTCAAAAGAAACACGTTTCAATAGAATCCAGATCCACAAAAAAAGAAGGGTGCGGAGTGTGAGCAGCCTCCCCTCGGCCGACCAATCAGCTGATTTCACATTTTATTGAGTTCGACTGTATGACCTATTTTTTTAAACGTGTCCCACTCCCACTGAAATGACGTCATGTGCCGCCATGCGCTTGCCGTTTACAGCCAACCAGACTTTCCGTTTAGCCGATTTCTTCCCGTAAACAAATGGTGAACGTCGAATCAGTCACACCGAACGGACATTTTAGTGCCTGTACTTTGACAAACGGGCGTTTTTGAAGCAGATGACGTCATTTTAGTCCGGACACGTTTGAAAAAATCTACAATAGCTGATTGGTTGGTGGTCCCGCAATGTGCAAGCGCCCGAACTCCGTAATGCTCAGCAATTCGTGCACAGAATGCATGCATCAACCAATCAGCCAGTTGGATATGTTATTGAGCTAGACTGTTTACCTGCACATCGGCGCCAATGCCGCTGTCCTTGATCAACGACTGTCTGTACTGTTCAACAGAGTTGATCATCTCAACGTTGAACTGCCTGGCGCACGCGAGACTGCCCCGGTAGCTGATGGTCGGTTGCATCGCGTATTTGCCGCAGTCGTTGCGATACGTCGGATTGAACACCTGACCCCTCCAGCCGGGGTCGCCCTTGTTGCTCGTCGGGTTGCCCTGCACCAAGTTGTAGCCCATCAACGCCGCCAGCATGTTCGGCACCGGCGTCCAGTTCGGATCGTAGTACTCCTTGTTGCCGTATTTCGTTGTCGGACATTTCACTGGAGGTGGAGCGGCGCATTTTCAGCATTTACAGGTACATTACTGTACGTTTGGGAATCATTTGTACATTGGAACGTAATTTTAAAAAGGAAGTGCCTGGGTGCGCGGTTTCCGCAATGATACACTCCGCGTCGGTCAAGTACGCCACGTATTGGCGTCTCAAAAATCAAAATCGGATGGATGTTTTTAAGCCTCTTGTACCGTTGTAGGTTTTACCGTACCGTACCGTGACCGTACCGTGCGATTTTAAAATTTCCAAACCGTACCGAAAACCGTACCGTCATCAAAATACAATTACCGTACCGTGACCGTACCGTGGCAAATTTTGGCAAACCGTACCGAAACCGTCGTATTTTTTCCAAAATCGACGGTTTGACCAAATTTTTTTTGTGTGCGTGTGCTGTGCGTGGCGTGGCGTGCGTTTGATTTTTCGTTGGTATCATATAGGCTGTATGTCCTATGTCATGACTCATGAACAACTCGCATACACGGATACATAAAAAAATTTATTTGTTTTTTTGTGCCGTTGTAAAAATCACATTACTTTTTTTTCGTTTTTTTGGTGTACTAAAAAACTAAAATAAAACACGCGCTAATTAATAATGAATGACAATAAAACAGGTCGTGAAGATCGATTGTGAGAGCACTAAACAAACAGCAGTTTTCACAAGATTTCAACTAAAATTCTGTGACTTTCAAAAAGCAAAATTTTGCTGAACACAAATTTGCAATTTTTAAACAGTAGAAACTGAAATAATATTGTTTAAAAACATTTTTGTGCAAAAGCGGGCATAAAAACACAAATGTGATTGTGCAAATAAACGAGTATCGATTCCCGGCCAGTTCTGTAAAATAAAAAATAAAAGGGCCTCTTCGGGTCAAACTTAGCGACTTTGAACAATGAAGTTGTCAAACAATCAAGTCACGTTTAAACATGTTTAAGTCAAGCAGAAAAAATCTAACGGGAACGACGTGCCTTTAACCATGTTTAACTTAACTAACCGAGAACAAACGGGGGCAGCAAATTTAAATAGTAAAAAAACATTTCAACGATTGCAAAATTAGCAAAACAGAGTTATATAAAAATCATCTTTGACATAGAATTGATGCCGAATCGAAAAGCTCAAAACAAACATTTGAAACGTTTGAAAAGCACTTAAAAATCGAGCGGGTTCTCGAGATTAAATTATCACAAAAACTGTTGTTTACGCTTAAACAGTTCACTTTTGCTTCTTTTGTAGGCGTCATGCGAAAGGGCTCAAGTTGAAAAACCATAATTTCATAACGTCTTTTTGATGAAATCCTGACTGGGCAAACTGCCTAAAAATGGTGGTTGAAAACAACATGTTCTGATCTGAAAACGAAAACGAAGGGTGGTCATTGGCTTGGCCGTTTTGCACGACGATTGACGACGTCACTCATTTAGTCGTCAACATCTGAATCAGCCTCTATGGCAATGTTCCAATCTCCAACATAACCGCCGCTATCATCCTCTTCAGAAGCCGAATCGGAGTCCGTATCGGACTCGAACTCCGATTCGGTTTCTGAGTCAGAGTCTGACGTTGCCGTGGCTGCACTTGCGGACGTTTTCTGTGCGTGTCTTCGGTGATGTTGAGCCGGAGCCGGACGAGCTGTTCCCGGTGTAGCAGCTTCTGGCAGCTCCACAACTGATGGCAAAATGGGCACCCACAAATCGTCTAATTCCTTGTCTGTCTTGTCCTTGATCGTATCTCCGTATTCGTAAAATCACACCCGCCGCGTCCACACATATCAACTCCATTCACTATGCAATTTGTTTCTTTATTATCTTGATTTCACACCTTACGCAGCGCAGGGTTGGTTGAGCTGGTCTGACTCTGGTGCTGTGCTGGTCCACCTTGTGATGTGGTAGATTTAGGTTTCGGTTGGGTCTTCTTGTACTCTTGCTATGGTGTAGGTAGATAAGTTAGTGTTTTGTTTTTGTCCCACTGCCGCTTCCATTGCTTGTCTGACTGAACGAGAACGGCGACATACAACACAACAAAATAGCACAGAGAAACAAAAAGTGAAGCACAGTGCATTTTAAAGCTTTTTAATTTTTAAACCGTAAAAATACGGTTTACCGCCCGTGTAAATTCAAAACCCACGGTAACCGTACCGAAACCGTACCGTGCGATTTTAAAATTTCCGAACCGTACCGAAAACCGTACCGTTGAAATTTTAAATTTACCGTACCGTACCGAAACCGTGAAAAAATTGCGCCTCAAACCGTAAACCGTACCGTGGCCAAAAAAGACCTACCGTGGCAACTCTATACGGCACGTCACGTCACGTCACGTCACGTCACGTCACGTCACGTCACGTCACGTCACGTCACGTCACGTCACTTTAGCTCTCGTGTTATTGCATACTGCCGTTCATATAGACGTATGCATGTACGTCGCGTCACGTCACTTAAGGTCTCGTGTTATTGCATACTGGCGTTTCTACCTGACGTACGCCGACGTGCAGTCACCACCACCACGACGACCACGGCGACCAACGCCAGCACAACCAGCGTGGCAACCGAAGCGCTGACTATACAGGGTTTCGACCACCGACGTTTCGTCTCTTTCAGTCTTGGTGAGCGCATCGTGGTCGTTCTTCTTCGACGTATAACACTGTAAAAAGGTTGGCTGAAATGAAAACTAAACTAGACAAACGATGAGCCGATGTAGAGAGATAACTTTAATGTCGAGTTATATAGGCGAGAACTTTCATAATTAGTGGATAAATTACCTAATTATAAATGATAAATACGCATAATTAGATCACATTATCTTTAGAATAGAACATGTTTCTATGCAGATGGGCCAACCGGCAGCAAGAAGACACTTTTTGTGTTTTGTTCTTGAGAAATCCAAATACAGTCAAAGAAGGCACTACATCATTGATTTATTGGTCATTATTCCGACGGAGCGTTGGACTGCAGCTATATTTAAATAAAAGTAATACACCAACTTTTTTATCTGGAATAATACGGTGGAAATGCCAAACAACGAAGCAGCAAAAAAAAACGACCGACAACGAACGGATGACGATGACAATTGGTATGTGATATTTCACAGAATGTATCTTGAATAGTGAAAACAATAACAAATCGTTTGTGATCGGCTTACGCCAAACAACACGCGCATTTAGATTAGAGATTGTAGAGGCCAGTCTATTGAATTTCGCATTTTTTGCGTGGGCACGAAGTTTTGAATTCATCAGTTTGAGCTCGACCCCTGAGTGAAAACTTAAAAAGTGCCTAGATTGTCAGTTTTGATTGAACATGTTGTAGCAATGAAACATTGGGATCAAGTCAGGGATCAGCTCCACTCCAGCTCCGGTTTTGTTTTGTAGTTTTACGTTTAGTAGATTTTTTTCGAATTTTTTTCGGCATTTTTCGAATTGGCATTTTTTAATTAGTTTTTTTGGTATTTGTTTAATAAGGCCTTTAACAAAACCACGGAGGCAACACGGAACACGGACGTAGGGTTGTTAAAAAACAAAAATCGTCATTATTGTTTTTAAAAAAATTAAAAAAAAATTCAAAAATCTATGTTGTGCTAAATCAACCAGGGAGTTCGAAGAACCACATTTGATGTGCAATCGCCTCCCGAATGACTCCCGTATGGCGGAACTTCCAGATTTTGTTTGGGTGACCTCATTTACCCCTTGTCCAAACCGTTACCATACCTCTTCTTCTGTGTTGACGCTCATAACGTCACTAATTGTCCCCAGCCCAAGTGAAAATACGCATACCGGCTTGAAATTCGATCAATTCTGATGATGTGTCGCGACGGCAGGACACGAAACAGCAACCAGACAACGTAATGCTTGCAAACGGAGCAGCTCGGACGCTCAAATTTAGATTGCGAGGCGAATCGTCTTCGTTAGGGTTAGGGAAAAAATCCGGATTTTTTTTAAATTAAACGATTCTGATTTCGATTTCTGAATCGATATTTCAATTCAGTTAAGTCATTTCAAAAACATGTTCTAAGTTGCAACAAAAGGATTTCTGAAACGATATTTCAATTCAGTTAAGTCATTTCAACGCTAAAAATTGACCCTAGAAGCAGTACCGAAGACGAGGGGGGTGGGGGGGTACACCCCCCCAGAGCACCCGAGACCTCCGCGTGGGGGGGGTGGGGGGGGGGGGGGTCACGCGACACCCACCCCCCAAAACCTGACACTGGACCATCCACACCCCCCCCTCGAAATTTGCTAGACACCCCCCCACCCCCCTAGATGGACCTAAGTAACAGTGACACCCCCCAAAAATTTTCTCGGACCACCCAAAAATCATGAATTTTTGCTCAAAAATCATGATTTTTTGTCTTTAAAGACCATAATATAAGCTAAATATATGATAACTTGACATTCTTCATTGTAATTTCAAAGATTTTGCAGCAAAATTTGGCGTTTTTCCTTCAAAATTTAAGCGAAAAAATCTCATGGGTGGGGTGGGGGGTGTGCACCCCCTCAGAAATTTTTTTACAATAGTGCACCCCCCATGGCCCACGCCTGGGGGGGGTGTCACTGTACCATGACTGACACCCCCCACTGAAAAATTTTCGGCACCCCCCCCACGTGACGACACCCCCCCCCCTCGAAAATTTGCTTTCGCCTTCGGTACTGCCTAGAAGTCATCCAAATCGAAAAACATGGAGTACGTCGGTCAAAATGACCAAATAATGACATTTACCTGAGCACACAAAGAAGTTGGGAAGAAAATTTGGTTTGAACTTTCAAAAAATTATGCCATAAATCGAATTTTCAGAGCAAAGTAGAAGAAAAATTTTTCAAATTTTTAAAGTTTAAAAAAATTCAAATTAAAAAAAAACAAAAAAAATAAAAAGTTTTTTTTCAAAGTTCCTAACCCTATGCACCCCCCCCCCCACCCCACCCATCAGTACCGTGGGCGAGGGGGGGTGGGGGGGTACACCCCCCCCAGAGCACCAGAGACCGTCGGGTGGGGGGGGGTGGGGGGGCACCGTGCCACCCCCCCTAAAACCGGGCACCCCCCCCCCCATCGGACCCCCCCTCGAAAATTTGTCCGACACCCCCCCCCCACAACCCCCATGAAATTTTGTCTGGCGGAGACCCCCCCCCCAAAATTTTCCGTGCACCCTAAAATTTTTTTCGAAAATCATGATTTTTTGTCTATAAAGTCCATAATATAAGCTGAATATATGATAACTTGACTATCTTCATTGTAATTTCAACGATTTTGCAGCAAAATTTAGCGTTTTTCCTTCAAAATTTAAGCGAAAAATTACCTAAAGCTTTATTACTAAAGCGCACGCGCCGCGCACGGCATTGGCATGCTCATGCTCATGATCCACTAGCGCCCGTGGCCGCGTGCACATGCTCCGGCCCCAACAATAACTTGTTCAAAACGCAATTGTTCTGACATCTTCTTTCTTCAAAAGGCTTGGCTTAGGTTAGGATCAGGTCAGGATTATGTTTAGCTTTGAATTAGGCTTTAGGATTTGGTTTTGGTTTAGGCTAGTTTAGGCAACGTCTGCCAACATCTGTGGTTTGATTTAGTACTCCCCAGGCGTGCCACCTACACTACTTAGTACGACAGGCCAACCAAAAATTATCATGGGGGGGGGTGGGACTAGGGTTAGGGAAAAAAAATCCGGATTTTTTTTAATTAAAAAAAATTTAAAAAAATTTTTTTTACAAGTTAGGTTCGTTCGAAGCGTCTCGTCGAGCTGAGTTCATCTAGACTATTTTCAGAACGATCCGGGAAACTATAAGAGTGTTTTATTGAAATTATGTCTATTTCATAGAGGGAAAGTTGCATTTTCAACAGTAAAACAGGGCAATTTTTCACGTGTAATTGAATATTGAACCGTTCTTAGTGGTTCCTCTTTAGAAAATTACCAAAATTTGACTGTGTTCAAAAATTCCTGTTTGCTGTAGCTAAGTCGGCAGCCCCTGTCGACCCGGTCGCCCCCCCCCCCAAGACACTTACTTTCAGGTTCAACCAGCTATGCTATCTGCCACATGGCGAGAGCCCACTCTTCAAATCATCGTATCGAAAACACGTACCATGATTTCGCGATCACGTTGCGGGCAACTGACAGACGCAAGTTTAACACGTTAGTTTAGCTCAGCACGCAAGTTTTAACATGTGGCCATGTTATCGGGTATCTGAAAAACGGTCGTGTGATGTGGTATTAACCAACATCTCCGCTCCAATTGTTTAACAATGTATCGCACAACTCCATTGTAGACCTATAACATACGCCAATCAACAAGATATCATGTTCATCTCATGGCCTACCGACTGAAAAACATGTTCTAAGTTGCAAGAAAACGATTTCTGAAACGATATTTCAATTCAGTTAAGTCATTTCAACGCTAAAAATTGACTCTAGAAGTTATCCAAATCGAAAAACATGGAGTACGTCGGTCAAAATGACCAAATAATGACATTTACCTAAGCACACAAAGAAGTTGGGAAGAAAATTTGGTTTGAACTTTCAAAAAATTATGCCATAAATCGAATTTTCAGAGCAAAGTAGAAGAAAAATTTTTCAAATTTTTTTTTAAGTTTGAAAAAAATAATCCAAATTAAAAAAACTATAAAAAAATTAAAATTTTTTTTTTTTCAAAGCCCCTAACCCTAGGTGGGATCTAGGGTTGTTAAAAAAACAAAAATCGTTATTTTTGTTTTTTTTAAGAATTTTTTTTTAAATTTCAAACATCAAAGTTGTCCTAAATCAATCAGGGAGTCCGAAGAACCACATATGATATGCAAGCGCCTCCCGAATGACTCCCGTATGGCGGAACTTTGCAGATTTTGTTTTGGTGACCTCAATTACCCCTTTTCCAAACCGTCACCATGCCTCTTCTTGTGTTTTGACCTCCAAAACGTCACTAATTGTCCCCAGCTAAACTAATGCTAAAGTGAAGACAAACATACCGCCTTGAAATTCGATCAATTCTTCTGATGGTGTCGCGACGACACGACACGAAGCAGCAAGCAACCAGACAACGTAGCGCTTGCAAACGGAGCAGCGAGCACAATCGGACGCTCTGCGAGGCGAATCGTCACCTTATCTGCATCGGAAATGGTAGGCCAAGCTTTGGGACGCTCAAAAACTTTATCGCAGATGTTGTCGTAGCCTAAAATCAGTCGGTAAAACGGTCCAAAATCGACTGCTAAAGGTTTTACGAGGTATAATCAAAGAAAATTTCTGTTGAACTTTCGAAAAATTGTGCCAAAATTGAGGTTTTCAGAGCATATTAGAGGAAAATTTTTCGAGTTTAAAAAAAATCGGCATTTTTGTTTTTTAATTACTTTTTTTAAAAAATTTTTTCATTTTTGTTTAACAACCCTAGTGGGACCCCCCACAGAAAATTTTGAAAAAATGCACCCCCCCATGGGACCAGTACCGAAGACGAGGGGGGGTGGGGGGTACACCCCCCAGAGCACCCGAGACCTCCGCGTGGGGGGTGGGGGGGGGTCACGCGACACCCACCCCCAAAACCTGACACTGGACCATCCACACCCCCCCCTCGAAATTTGCTAGACACCCCCCCACCCCCCCCCTCTAGATGGACCTAAGTAACAGTGACACCCCCCAAAAATTTTCTCGGACCACCCAAAAATCGTACGGCTTCATATTTAAAAGTACATGTACGGTGGAGGTGGTCCTCTTCCTCTTTAACACAGGAAAGAAAAAAATGCGAAAACCAATTTGATCCTTTTTCACCTTATAAAAAGGCTTGGCTTAGGATTAGGATTAGATTTAGGATTAGGAACCTATAACGACTTTATTGCAAGCATCATCTGATCGAAAATCAAAAATCATTTTTTCAAAATTTTTAAATATGAATACCAATCCCCAAAAATCATGAATTTTTGCTCAAAAATCATGATTTTTTGTCTTTAAAGACCATAATATAAGCTAAATATATGATAACTTGACATTCTTCATTGTAATTTCAAAGATTTTGCAGCAAACTTTGGCGTTTTTACTTCAAAATTTAAGCGAAAAAATCTCATGGGTGGGGTGGGGGGTGTGCACCCCCCCCCCCAGAAAATTTTCTACAATAGTGCACCCCCCCCATGGCCCACGCCTGGGGGGGTGTCACTGTACCATGACTGACACCCCCCCCACTAAAAAATTTTCGGCACCCCCCCCCCACGTGACGACACCCCCCCCTCGAAAATTTGCTTTCGCCTTCGGTACTGCATGGGACCCCCAGGGGGGGGTCCCACGTTACCATAGGGTGGACCCCCCCGCACTTTTTGGTCGGCACCCCCCCCCCCCCCCACGGCACCATACCCCCCCTTCGAAAATTGTTTTGGGCCCACGGTACCAGTAGCGAAAGCGGGACCTCGGGTGAGGGGGGTGTTTGCCTAATTTTAGAGGGGGGGTCAGGTGCCTTCTCGGTGAGGGGGGGTGCACGGCAGCAGCGAAAGCGGGACCTCGGGTGAGGGGGGGGTGTTTGCCTAATTTTAGAGGGGGGGGTCAGGTGCCTTCTCGGTGAGGGGGGGGCGGTGCACGGGCAGCAAATTTTCCTGAGGGGGGGGTGCACTGGCAGAAAAATTTTGTGAGGGGGGGGGTGCACGGGATCGCACGGGTAATACCAAATTTTTGCCTCAGAAAAACACAGAAATTCTTGTAAAATACAGAATATTTTGTGCAAACAACTGCTTGTTTGGTCAGAAACAACAAAATCTATGCAGGGACAGACACAAACGTCAAGAAAAATGCAAAAATTACGGTATTTTGGGAAAAAATTGAGATGAGATTGACCACCGTGAGGGGGGGGGTGCGATCCCGTGTTTTCTCGCGGAGGGGGGTGGGGGGAGTCTAGTACCCGTGTCGAGGTAAAGGGGGGGGAGGGGGGTACACGGGTATCTGCCCGTGCACGGGCAGGATTTTCGGCTGAGGGGGGGGGGGGTGGGGACCCCCCCCACCCCCTCACTTTCGCTCAAAGCATGGACAGACACAAACGTCAAGAAAAATGCAAAAATTACGGTATTTTTGGAAAAAATTGAGATGAGATTGACCACCGTGAAGGGGGGGGGTGCGATCCCGTGTTTTCTCGCGGAGGGGGGTGGGGGGAGTCTAGTACCCGTGTCGAGGTAAAGGGGGGGAGGGGGGTACACGGGTATCTGCCCGTGCACGGGCAGTACCGTGGGCCCAAAACAATTTTCGAAGGGGGGGGGGGTATGGTGCCGTGGGGGGGGGGGGGTTCCCACCAAAAATTGAAGGGGGGTCCAACCTATGGTAACGTGGGACCCCCCCCCCCCCCCGGGGGTCCCATGGGGGGGTGCATTTTTTCAAAATTTTCTGTGGGGGGTCCACCTCCCCACCCCCCCATGATAATTTTTCGCTTAAATTTTGAAGGAAAAACGCTAAATTTTGCTGCAAAATCGTTGAAATTACAATGAAGATGGTCAAGTTATCATATATTCAGCTTATATTATGGACTTTATAGACAAAAAATCATGATTTTCGAAAAAAATTTTAGGGTGTACGGAAAATTTTGGGGGGGGGGGGTCTCCGCCAGACAAAATTTCATGGGGGTGCGGGGGGGGGTGTTGGCCAAATTTTCGAGGGGGGGGGGCGGGATGGGGGGGGGTGCCCGGTTTTAGGGGGGGGGGGGGGGGGCACGGGGCCCCCCCACCCTCCCCCCCCCCACCCGACGGTCTCTGGTGCTTTGGGGGAAGGTGTACCCCCCCACCCCCCCTCGCCCACGGTACTGTGCACGGGCAGGATTTTCGGCTGAGGGGGGGGTGGACCTAGAGATGTAAGGGTCAAAAAAATTTTTTTTTAATTTAAAAAAAAGTAAAAAAATGAGCATTTTTTTATTTTTTTATTAAAAATTTTTGAAATTTTTTCTTCAATGTGCCCTGAAAATGCCGTTTTTGGCATAATTTTTCGAAAGTTCAACAAAAATTTTCTTTGACTTTACCTTGTCACTTAGTCTTCAACGCTGCAGGCATACCTAGTTGTTCTAGGGGGGGGGCTGGGGGGGCCGGCCTAGGGTTGTTAAACAAAAATGAAAATTTTTTTTTAAAAAAAAAGTGATTAAAAAAAAAGTACACCCCCCAGAGCACCAGAGACCGTCGGGTGGGGGGTGGGGGGGGCACCGTGCCACCCCCCCTAAAACCGGGCCCCCCCCCCCCCCCCTCCCCTTTTTCAATTTTCAATTTATAATCTCTAATCCAATTTTATTTTTCTTAAACTTTTACCCACGTATTGGCTTAATGCTACTCTTCTTTTCTTTATGTGGCAATGTGTAGTTACTTCCGGCGTGCCTTTTACCGGTTTGGCTACTGCACCCTCAACCTTTCGGTCTTGGGCACGTTGGGTGCCGGGTGTCCTTTGAGACGTGCTCATTTGTGTCGGACAGGGCAGAGTTGAATGATCGAGAGTAGGCACTGTCTCTCGCGATACGTCCAAAGTTAGTTGGCACTAATTGATCTCAGCCTGTACAAGCCGGTTAGGCGAGTCCCAGCTTCGCTCAATTAACGACAACTCCGTTTGGACGTGTTACAAAGTGATTTTCGTTATCGTCGAATTACAAATTCCAGCGAAGACGAAGATCGGAGCACACACAATTTATTATTATTATTATTATTATTGCCTCGTATTGCCTCATAAAATACACAGAGACACACACAAATACAAGGCAAGGACACGATATAAGATTCACATTTTGAAATGACAGTATAATATTGGACTGTATCAAAGAGCAGAGTTTTGGGTATAGAGCTGATCTCGGCCACCAACTCTCGCCTTTATATAGGTTTTGGAACCTAGATAATGGAGGGAGTGAGTGGCAGGGAGCAGTTGTGAAAAGAGTGTAGAAAGTATAGAGATTAGTTAGAACCATTACAAAAGAGTGGCAGATACGATAGAGAACAAGGAATCACAATTGCAGTTATAGCGTTATGAGTATAAGAAATCATTAGAGTCAGTTTCACCATTGCGTTCATCCAACGTGCACACGCGTTACGTCCAAATCACAGCTGGCGTCCAACGTTAAACGGTCAGCCTCCGTGCTCACCCGTGTTCTGTGGTCAACTAATGATCAGGCCGGAGCGCGGCGCGTGGACAGCACGTGCACAGTGAAGGTCTGATCCATCCGCTAGGGTATTGTGCAACAATGCACATTACATGACCCCCGCAACTGTGAAGTCGATGTCCGCATCGATTTTTGCTAGAAGTAGGTTTGAGAAAAGCACACAAGATTAGGTTAGAGTGGTGTTGGAAAAGAAATCAAAACTATTGGAAAAATTTTGTAAAATAAACAAAACTTTTACACTTCTGGTTACCCATCAACATTACGCTTTGGGTCGTCCATCGATACCAATGACCACGTTCCACCGTTCGTGTGTACGTGTGCGCTCAGTACCATTGACGATTTTCGGCGCTTTTGTTGTTTTTAGTAAAGAAGTTGTTTTGAAGATTGTTTTTGATTTGTGGATTTTTCCAATAATATCAGTGTCCCTGTTGTCAGTTCAGAAGAATAACAGGTTTTAATCACGTTAGCAATGTTATACAGACATTTAACTAACAATTGATTGACACCAAAATATGATGTTTTCCGTTGTAACACCACAATAATAATCCAATGTGATGAGTAGAATAAACACAAATATAACATGTGTTTAGTATAACGAATTGTTCCCTTTTAATCGGGTTGATATCAAAGAATGATAACACGATTTTTGTTGAAGTTATTTTGCAAAAACAATTGACACATTTAACAGTGTTAGCTTTGCAAAAAATACAATAACAACTTCTTGTGCCTTTGACTGGATGTGAGAAACAATCCCAATCAATCACTGTCCTCCTCATTTGAGGTGAGTTGGTAATCAATAAATGATTAATTGAAGATAGACCATTTAAATATGGAGAAGATAAAACGTTTGTGCTCCGAAATTTCAAGGAATACACAACGCATTGCACATTGAGTGACACTTGGTGTAACTATTGTTTCAGTTACTATTGCAAATAAGCAAAATAAAATGGCCAATGCTATTGAAGCAAAAATTGTTGACAAAGCAAAAGTCCGGGTTTGCAGAATATCTCCCTTTGATTGTTGATGAAGACATAAAATTGGGCAGTGCCACTCCAATAATATGGAAACAAATAATAATAATCGAAGAAAAAAACGTCGACTCGTTCTGTTCACACTCAACCGTTTGTGGCATTGTTAATTAACCAATAAACAAAACGTGGTGTGACATTTTCCGATGATGTTGATTTTTAAACTGTTGTTTGGTGGTTGAAGAATAATAATAACTTGTACTGTTGAAAACAAGTTAATGAAACAAAGTTCGACACTCGAACAATTGCGGTTGAAGTGTGTGCCGCGAAACCTTTTCACCATTCGAGCGTCGCGAAGAACGCGGCTTCGGTGTTGTCATCCACCGTGCTCTCT
>JASANC010005886.1:0-37467 GCA_030248135.1 Theristus sp. LFF4_11 | reverse complement strand
TATATGAGGCCTTCCGCCGAAAAATCGCCTGAGGGTGGACAGTCTAGAATTGGACTTGGTCTCCGATTTGGCTCAAATTTTAACACAGTCAACTAGGTCCAAAAACTCGGCCAAAAATCAATTTTTAGCCCAATCGGCCAAACCACGCGCGAATGGCAGCCATTTTAAAAAGGTACACTTTTTTTGGAGAGGTCATTTTGTGGACCTCATTTTTGGGCATGTTACGAAAAACGCTGCCATCAACACGTGCGTTCACCATTTGAGCTGAAATTTGTACTGTAGTTAGGAAACACTTTGGGCTATCTTTGGACCAATTTTTGGTTTTATTGCTTACTGTATGCGCGCGGTACAGTAGCCTAAGTGCAACCTTTTTTTGATCAAATGTGAAAATTCAAATGCTCCTGCACGTGTGCCGACAGAACAGATTGCGCTCAAATTTGGTATGTGAGTAGCAGTTTACCTGGGCTAACTGCACACCAAAAATCCAGCTTGGCCCGTACTTCTGTTACGAGTTACGGGGCGAAGAATTTGAATTTCCCTAGTAAAATGCCCCATTTTTTAAAATTTTGTAAACTTTACCAAAAAACTAGCGCCTTCTGCAGCTGTTAATCTCAAAATAGCTGTAAACAGGGGTTTTCAGATTCGCTAAAGACGGTTCAGGCATTAGTTTTTTGATTTGACCACATTGAACAAAAATAAACGGGAAATATTTCAGAAAAACCCGCCTTTTTTCCCACTTTTGACGTCTCCTTTAAAGTCATGAGGGTCTAAAAATGCGCCGACAACTGCGATTTTACTGAAAATTGGTGTGCAACTGGCAGTAGATGTGTGCTACGTGTGTACCAAATTTCAACGCTCTCCCATGTTTGTTGGCTAAGTTACAGGGTCTTTACCACACAGACTTAGTGTTTTTGAACATATCGAGCAGTGTCTGCAACAAATACGCCAGTATCATAGCTGAAGCAAATGCGCACCTGTGTTTTTTAGACGCTGAATTTGAATCTGATTTTAGATTTTAGCCCCGGGCATTTTTTTGCCCAAAAATTGGGCAAAAAACACATTTTTTTGCGTTTTTCAGTGTTTTTTGTTTTATTGTTTTAATTTTATGCGTGAATTTTGTATTAAAAGCTATTTTCTAATAGATTTACAACCGCTGTTTTTGAATCAGTTGTTATATTTTGCAACTGACCACTTGCTCACCGAAAAAAATGGGTAAAATGTTGATTTTTTGTTTGTTTTTCATATGTTTTCGTTTCACAGTAAAAAAATTAGTTCAGAAACTATTTTTTATTTAAATTTTCAATTCTCCAGAAGGTTTTCAAGATCGCTGAATTTGGATCTGTCCTTATATTTTTGCCTCGGGCATTTTTTGCCCAAAAATTGGGCAAAAACACTTTTTTTGCGTTTTCCAGTGTTTTTTGTTTTTATTTCTAATTTTAAGTGCGGATTTTTATTTAAAAAAACTATTTTCTAATAGCTTTACAACTGCTGTACTTGAATCCGTTATTACATTTTGAAACGGATCTCTTTCTGACCCAAAAATGGGTTAAACATGGATTTTTTGCCGTTTTCAGACGTTTTCGTTCCATAGTAATGAATAAGTTTGAAAACAATTTTTAAAACCACTTCCTAGGAGTTCCCGACTGCGCCTAATCCATATCTGTAGTTAAATTTTGCAACTGCCCCATTATTAACCCTTATAAACGGGTAAAAAATCTACACTGTTGTCTTTCTGTAGACGTTTTTCTTTTTGTGTTTGAACTAGACTTGTAAATTGTTGTTAATTTGTCCTCGGCAATTTTTTACGCCGCTGAAGTTGAATCTGTTTTTCTTTTTTAAAACTGGTGCTTTTTTGCCCCAATTTTATCCAATTGGGTAAAAACTGACACTTTCAACTGTTTGTTTGAAACTTACATTATTAAACTTATTTAAACTGAAACTTGAAAAACGTCTACAGAAAGACCACAGTATAGATTTTTTACCCGTTTATAAGTGTTAATAATAGGGCAGTTGCAAAATTTAACTACAGATATGGATTAGGCAAAGTCGGGAACTCCTAGGAAGTGGTTTTAAACATTGTTTTCAAACTTATTCATTACTATGGAACGAAAACGTCTGAAAACGGCAAAAAATCCATGTTTAACCCATTTTTGGGTCAGAAAGAGGTCCGTTTCAAAATGTAATAACGGATTCAAGTACAGCAGTTGTAAAGCTATTAGAAAATAGTTTTTTAAATAAAAATCCGCACTTAAAATTAGAAATAAAAACAAAAAACACTGGAAAACGCAAAAAAGTGTTTTTGCCCAATTTTTGGGCAAAAAAATGCCCGAGGCAAAAATATAAGGACAGATCCAAATTCAGCGATCTTGAAAACCTTCTGGAGAATTGAAAATTTAAATTAGAAATTGTTTCTGAACTAATTTTTTTACTGTGAAACGAAAACATATGAAAAAAATCAACATTTTACCCATTTTTTTCGGTGAGCAAGTGGTCAGTTGCAAAATATAACAACTGATTCAAAAACAGCGGTTGTAAATCTATTAGAAAATAGCTTTTAATACAAAATTCACGCATAAAATTAAAACAATAAAACAAAAAACACTGAAAAACGCAAAAAAATGTGTTTTTGCCCAATTTTTAGGCAAAAAAATGCCCGGGGCTAAAATCTAAAATCAGATTCAAATTCAGCGTCTAAAAAAACACAGGTGCGCATTTGCTTTAGCTATGATACTGGCTTATTTGTTGCAGACACTGCTCGATATGTTCAAAAACACAAAGTCTGTGTGGTAAAGACCCTGTAACTTAGCCAACAAACATGGAAGAGCGTTGAAATTTAGTACACACGTAGCCCACATCTACTGCTAGTTGCACACCAATTTTCAGTAAAATCGCAGATGTCGGCGCATTTTTAGACTCTCATGACTTTAAAGGAGACGTCAAAAGTTGGAAAAAAAGCGGGTTTTTCTGAAATATATTTTCCGTTTATTTTTGTTTAATGTGGTCAAATCAAAAAACTAATGCCTGAACCGTCTTTAGCGAATCTGAAAACCCCTGTTTACAGCTATTTTAAGATTAACAGCTGCAGAAGGCGCTAGTTTTTTGGTAAAGTTTACAAAATTTTATAAAAATGGGGCATTTTACTAGGGAAATTCAAATTCTTCGCCACATAACTCGTAACAAAAGTACGGGCCAAGCTGGATTTTTGGTGTGCAGGTTAGCCCAGGTAAACTGCTACTCACATACCAAATTTTAGCGCAATCTGTTCTGTCGGCACACGTGCAGGAGCATTTGAATTTTCACATTTGATCAAAAAAAGGCTGCATTTAGGCTACTGTACCGCGCGCTTACAGTAAGCAATAAAACCAAAAACTGGTCCAAAGATAGCCCAGAGTGTTCCCTAACTACAGTACAAATTTCAGCTTAAATGGTGAACGCACGTGTTGATGGCAGCGTTTTTCGTAACATGCCCAAAAATGAGGTCCACAAAATGACCTCTCCAAAAAAAGTGTACCTTTTTAAAATGGCTGCCATTCGCGCGTGGTTTGGCCGATTGGGCTAAAAATTGATTTTTGGCCGAGTTTTTGGACCTAGTTGACTGTGTTAAAATTTGAGCCAAATCGGAGACCAAGTCCAATTCTAGACTGTCCACCCTCGGGCGATTTTTCGGCGGAAGGCCTTCTATATAAATTTGAAAATCAAAAATTTCTGAAAAAAAATGGAATTTCGTTGTGACAGCCTTATAGAGTGGGAGGAGGTCTTATAAAGCGAACGTTAGGAATTCCGGGTCTTATAAACGGGGCAAATTATCAACCAAGTTAAAAATTTTTGAATTTTTTGGTTTCCCGCCGTGTAGCACTCCGCCCACTTTTGGGTGGGGGTCTTCTCTGATAGGAGAAACCTGATATTCAAGACTTTACGGTATATCGGAACGCAAGGTTTCCATCTGTGGCAAAGGCAATGACTCACGGGATAGACGGCAGACAACACTGGTTCTGTCACTGGTTCTGGTGTGTACACAGCGGTGCGTAGGTTAGTAACAGCGATAAAGCTACATGCAGCAATGTTTTGCAATCTCTGATTTTTCTGTTTTTGCACAGAATTTACAGAATTTTGCACATGGTGTGATTTTAGACTAAACTGAAGAGGACAATTCAAAAAAATTAAAGTTTTTACGCTTTTTAGTCCTCCACACTTGTTTACTTCGAAAATGTAGCTCTTATGTACTTGTATCCGTGTGTACCACATCAGAGATTTGAAAAGTGTTGTCGAGCCAAGTCTGTCACTGCTTACACAAAGCCATATTCCTCCTTTTATATGCGTCTCCCCGCATATTTTAGATAATTATCGATATGTTCCAAAACGCGATGGCTCGCTTGCACTCCAAATTCGAATAACTTCAAATTATCTGCAACCAATCAATGATTTGTTGAGTTAAATGACATGATTTATTCAATTGCACAGGCCACATTCGCATATCGGATCTTGGTCTGGCCGTCGAACTGACGAACAATCAACCGGTGCGCGGACGTGTTGGCACTGTTGGCTACATGTGTTCGTTTCATTGCTCTTCGAAATTCCTTTTTTTTGCGATGCAGAAGCTTAATATTTTACGTGGATAATATTTGCGTTTTTTTCAGATGGCACTAAAAATGTCCTGTGTTTTTGCAGCTCCCGAAGTTGTGCGCAATGAGAAATACGCATACGCAGCGGACTGGTGGAGTTTGGGCGTGTTGATCTATGAAATGATCGAAGGAAAAGTGAGTACAAAACTGATGCGCTGAAGATGACGCTGTGGTGACAGTAGCACACGGCCAATCAGCAACCAGCAAACACCGTAGTCGTTTGCAGTTTCATTGACTTTCGAAGCTTTTTCAATGCTTAAAGTAGTTGAATGCTGGAATTGAAAATTGAAAAAAGCGGCACTTAACTTTTTCCAGGCGCCATTCCGAGCGCGCAAGGAGAAAGTGCGCCGCGAAGAGGTCGAGGAGCGTGTCAGGGGAGATGGAGCAGTATTCGGAGAAATTCACTGAAACAGCGAAAACACTTTGTCGGTTGGTCGTCTTTGCGATTTTGTGCCATTCAAGGAACGGATCAGCCGTTTGTTGCGTTGTCGCGTTTCACGTTTGCTTATTACTGGACTAGTTATAACTAAAGTGGTTTCGAGTTCGAGCACATCACTGACGAGGCCAGCGTTGCGTCATGTGATGTTAGGCGTTGGCCAGGCCGAAGGTCAGAGAACCGTCGTACCGTTGGTTGATTCGGTTTTGTTTTCTAGCGGTCTTCTGCAAAAAGACGCCAATTTCCGTCTGGGCAGCCGTCGCGTGACGAAACCGGAGTACGGCGCCGCCGAGATCCGTGACCACGCGTACTTTGCGAACGTCAACTGGCGACGCATGGAGGCACTCAAGGTGCCACCGCCGTTCGAGCCGGACGTATGTTCTGCATGGCGCTGTGTGCTTGCAACTGCAGACTGCTGTTGTGTGTTCGTAGCGGGCAATCAATGAAATACTACAATGCGCTGATTGGCTGTACCGTCGTAAATACAGGCTGGGCCAAAAAAAAGGTTCCATTTTCAAACTGCTGTCACTGGCTGGTGTTTCAATATTATGAGCTGAAATTTTCAGCATTGATAAAACATGTGATGCCATTTTTCTGACAAAATTTTTATCCAGTTTGGTCAAGTAGATTCAGCTTTACAGCACAATGTTTAAAAATTCCCAAATTTTCAAAAAAACGGATTTTTAACCAAGAATTTCTCAGCAAATCATTGCTCATAGACATCCAAATCATCATCAAGGTTTGTCGTCCGGCAGCGGCTGGATTGAATTTTACGCGAAACTGGCGAGTCACTGCAGAAAAACTATCAGATTGCTCCCACCAGATGGCACACCAGATCCGTTGTTCTGCTGTCCACTTAACCATGACGAAACTGCAGAAAACTGAAACTGAAACACTGTTTTTATTCAAACCTCAGAAAAACTTTTCAAAAGAAACAAATTAACAGACAGAGCAACACAGAAAACAAAAAGTCAACTGAACAATTCTTTCTGTCGCAGTCGCATGGCTGCTGACTCGAGTCCGTTGTGAAACATCAGAATTTCGCTCGAGGTGCTCAAATGCAATTCAAGTGTGAGACCTTTCCACTCTGAGCGCATGATTTGAACTATCGCGGGTATCCAAAAAGACCAATTTGTCACCTTCGCAACAGTTTCAAAATTGAATCACGCATCTTGATACTAATTTTTTCTTGCACTCATTTCAGTCAATTTGTTGATTTTTTCGAGTTTTTTTTAGAAAATCTGCCACAGTGAGCTTAAGAGGCTGTCCGCGACTCAGACGACCCTGATGCCTGTTAGCCGCGGCCAGCCCATTTTTCGACTTTCAGTTTTCGACATTCTGATAGGGGGAATAGTTAGATATACGAAAGAAACTCTCCCAAAAAAATTTTCAGCCCCTAAGACCCACTGTGGCGAGCTGTGGGGCCTTGAGACCGAAGGCAGGTCACGCAAAACACGATTTTTGCTGTTTTTGCACAAAAATAGCCGTAACTCTGCACTCCTTTGGCCTTATACCTTCATCCGGGTATCAAACAAAAGCGCAGAACCTGCGCTAACAGCTCAAAACCAAAAAATAAAATTTGGGTAAAAATTACTCTTTTTAGGGGCAAAAATGTGCAAAATTTGGGTACTCCAAAAACGGCCAAAAATGCAGTTTTTTGCCAAAAAATGACCGTAAATTTCAAAATGCAAAGCAGGTAACTACAGGGCGTTATAGTCCCCGTTCATGCGCATTTCACCCATGCATTCGATTTTTCTAATCGAAGCCCGCTCATTCATTTTGATGGGCTCCAAGTTTGGTGCCAAAAAAACCCGATTTTCACAAATTTGCTCTTTTTGGTCTGAAAATTGGTACTTAGGGGTTATTTTGGACGCAGAACACGATGCTAACATTTAAAAATTCGAAAAAGTGCCTATTACCCTTTAAAAACCAGGTTCCAACACTTAAAAATCCTTTTTTGGGGGCAAAATTGATTGTGGGTGACCCGGACTATAAAAATAAAATAAAAAGTCTAAAAATTGAGCCAAAAAGTGCAGAAGAGTCTGCTAAAGAATGATGAGCAATATTATAAAAACTAATTTAAAATTTTTGTTGTGCAGAAAATCCCCCAAACTAGACAAAAATACCCAAAATACGAAGTTTTGCTGTTTTTGCACAAAAATGGCCGTAACTCTGCACTCCTTTGGCCTTATACCTTCATCCGGGTATCAAACGAAAGCGCAGAACTTGCGCTAACAGCTCAGAACCAAAAAATAATTGGATAAAAATTACCATTTTTTGGGGGCAAAAATGTGCAAAATTTGGGTACTCCAAAAACGGTCAAAAATGCAGTTTTTTGCCAAAAAATGACCGCAAATTTCAAAATGCAAAGCAGGTAACTACAGGGTGTTATAGTCCCCGTTCATGCGCATTTCACCCATGCATTCGATTTTTTCAATCGAAGCCCGCTCATTCATTTTGATGGGCTCAAAATTTGGTGCCCAAAAAACCCGATTTTCACAAATTTGCTCTTTTTGGTCTGAAAATTAGTACTTAGGGGTTATTTTGGACGCAGAACACGATGCTGACATTTAAAAATTTGAAAAGTGCTTATTTCCCCCTAAAAACCAGGTTCCAACTTTTAAAAACCCTTTTTGGGGGCAACATTGATTATGGGTGACCCGGACTATAAAAATAAGATGAAAAGTCTGAAAATTGAACCAAAAGGTGCAGAAGAGTCTGCTAAAGAATGATGAGCAATATTATAAAAACTAATTTAAAATTTTTGTTGTGCAGAAAATCCCCCAAACTAGACAAAAATACCCAAAATACGAATTTTTAGGGTAAGTTACCCTCAGGATGCGACTTAATTGAAGGAAAGTTTTTCCGTTGTTGCTGTAAATGGACACAAACATGTAATAAAGCCTGATAAACATCATTTCTCTTTTGTTAAAAAACTAATTGAGCAAGATATTACCCACAAAATGCCTGAAATATACATTTTTCGTTCAAAATTGTATTTGCTTTGGGTCCCGAAAGGAAAAGGATGATAGAGTTTGTGTCTGACATTTTGTTATTGGGGTTATTTTTGACGCTGAACACGATGCTGACACTCAAAATTTCAAAAGTGTCTATGTTATCCAGAAAACCTGGTTTTCTTTGGTATGAGATGCAAGAAAACTTGTGCCAGTGTTACCGAAACTTGGCACCGAGGTCTAATTCGGTCGGCAAGATTATACTAATCTCCACGATTTCTGTCATTAGTTTATCATCCCGTTCGAACTTTTTAGGTTTCCTTATTGTGTTTTCTATTTTTTTATTTTGGTGTTATTCGTGTCTATAGTCATGTGTTGTCAAATATGGTGCAATGGGAATAATTGTGTGACAATCTCAGAAACATAGTCTAGTCTAGAAAACCTGGTTTTCTTTGGTATGAGAGGCAAGAAAACTTGTGCCAGTGTTACCGAAAGTTGGCACCGAGGTCTAATTCGGTCGGCTAATACTAATCCCATACATACATACGAATTTCATTTACGATTTAAAATGCGAACAAATGTCACAGAAACTTTTATTTTTGAATCAAATCACCTTTGAGGTGATAGCTGGAAATAACAACAAGCAATATGTTGCTTTGAAAAACTGACAATGTGATCTAAGTTGGTCTGCTGAACATGGGTGTATATGCTTGTGCACTATGCTTGTGCACGCATGCGAACGAATAGCCAATCAGCTAGTTGTATATGTTTGTGCGTTTGACTGTAGGGTATTATTGAGTTATGCTGTATTTCAACTATCATAGATACATGAACAATGTACATTATGCATTGCTGTTTATTGTTGTTTTTATGTTTCTGAGATTGTCACACAATTATTCCCATTGCACCATATTTGACAACACATGACTATAGACACGAATAACACCAAAATAAAAAAATAGAAAACACAATAAGGAAACCTAAAAAGTTCGAACGGGATGATAAACTAATGACAGAAATCGTGGAGATTAGTATAATCTTGCCGACCGAATTAGACCTCGGTGCCAAGATTCGGTAACACTGGCACAAGTTTTCTTGCATCTCATACCAAAGAAAACCAGGTTTTCTGGATAACATAGACACTTTTGAAATTTTGAGTGTCAGCATCGTGTACAGCGTCAAAAATAACCCCAATAACAAAATGTCAGACACAAACTCTATCATCCTTTTCCTTTCGGGACCCAAAGCAAATACAATTTTGAACGAAAAATGTATATTTCAGGCATTTTGTGGGTAATATCTTGCTCAATTAGTTTTTTAACAAAAGAGAAATGATGTTTATCAGGCTTTATTACATGTTTGTGTCCATTTACAGCAACAACGGAAAAACTTTCCTTCAATTAAGTCGCATCCTGAGGGTAACTTACCCTAAAAATTCGTATTTTGGGTATTTTTGTCTAGTTTGGGGGATTTTCTGCACAACAAAAATTTTAAATTAGTTTTTATAATATTGCTCATCATTCTTTAGCAGACTCTTCTGCACTTTTTGGTTCAATTTTCAGACTTTTTATCTTATTTTTATAGTCCGGGTCACCCATAATCAATGTTGCCCCCAAAAAGGGTTTTTTAATGTTGGAACCTGGTTTTCAGTGGGAAATAGGCACTTTTCAAGTTTTTAAATGTCAGCATCGTGTTCTGCGTCCAAAATAACCCCTAAGTACCAATTTTCAGACCAAAAAGAGCAAATTTGTGAAAATCGGGTTTTTTGGGCACCAAACTTTGAGCCCATCAAAATGAATGAGCGGGCTTCGATTAGAAAAATCGAATGCATGGGTGAAATGCGCATGAACGGGGACTATAACGCCCTGTAGTTACCTGCTTTGCATTTTAAAATTTACGGTGATTTTTTGGCAAAAAACTGCATTTTTGACCGTTTTTGGAGTACCCAAATTTTGCATTTTTTTGCCCATAAAAAAGGTAATTTTTACCCAAATTTTATTTTTTTTGGGTTTGAGCTGTTAGCGCAGGCTCTGCGCTTTTGTTTGATACCCGGATGAAGGTATAAGGCCAAAGGAGTGCAGAGTTACGGCCCATTTTTGTGCAAAAACAGCAAAAATTCGTATTTTGGGTATTTTTGTCTAGTTTGGGCGATTTTCTGCAGAACAAAAATTTTAAATTAGTTTTTATAATATTGCTCATCATTCTTTAGCAGACTCTTCTGCACTTTTTGGCTCAATTTTTAGACTTTTTACCTTATTTTTATAGTCCGGGTCACCCACAATCAATTTTGCCCCCAAAAAAGGATTTTTAAGTGTTGGAACCTGGTTTTTAAAGGGTAATAGGCACTTTTTCGAATTTTTAAATGTTAGCATCGTGTTCTGCGTCCAAAATAACCCCTAAGTACCAATTTTCAGACCAAAAAGAGCAAATTTGTGAAAATCGGGTTTTTTTGGCACCAAACTTGGAGCCCATCAAAATGAATGAGCGGGCTTCGATTAGAAAAATCGAATGCATGGGTGAAATGCGCATGAACGGGGACTATAACGCCCTGTAGTTACCTGCTTTGCATTTTGAAATTTACGGTCATTTTTTGGCAAAAAACTGCATTTTTGGCCGTTTTTGGAGTACCCAAATTTTGCACATTTTTGCCCCTAAAAAAGTTAATTTTTACCCAAATTTTATTTTTTAGTTTTGAGCTGTTAGCGCAGGTTCTGCGCTTTCGTTTGATACCCGGATGAAGGTATAAGGCCAAAGGAGTGCAGAGTTACGGCTATTTTTGTGCAAAAACAGCAAAAATCGTGTTTTGCTTGACCTGCCTTCGGTCTCAAGGCCCCACAGCTCGCCACAGTGGGTCTTAGGGGCTGAAAATTTTTTTGGGAGAGTTTCTTTCGTATATCTAACTATTCCCCCTATCAGAATGTCGAAAACTGAAAGTCGAAAAATGGGCTGGCCGGAATCGGGCTGTCTGAGTCGCGGACAGCCTCTTAAAATCATACCCACCCCCCCCCCCCCCCCCCCCCCCACCCCACAACACCCCCCCCCCCCCCCCCCCCCCCCCCCCCCCCCCCCCCAACCCCCCGGGCCCCCCCCTTCAAATATATCCTTTTTCTTTTTTTTCTTTTTTTTTTTCTTTTTTTTTTCTCCCCCCCCCCTCCCCCCCACTTTTTTTTTTTTTTTTTTCTTCTTTTTTTTTTTTTTCTTCTTTCTTTTTTTTTTCTCTTTTTTTTTTTTCACACCACCCTCCTATCCTTTTCTCCTTCTCTTCTCTTTAGAGTCTCCCTTTGTTTTCTTTTTGTTTTGGTGATCGTTTTGCTTAATTTCAACACTTCTTGTGCATGTGTTTGAATGTATTTTTGATCAGCCTGTCTCGTCTCTTTGATTTCTTGAGCATCTCTCATCTCAATGCTTTTTGTGCTTTCAAGCATTCAGAATCGGAACCTTGAAGCACCGTGATTGATACTTTGCACGTTGAACGTTTTTGTTTCAAAATTTAACAATTTGTAGCTTTAAGAACCACGAAATTTTGGGCTATCAATGAAAATGTTCTTTTACTTCAACGCACATTGCGCATTGCTTGCTCCGTTTAATTGTGTCGTCGTGTCGTTTCTACTGTATTTTTTTGAAAGAGAAACATTTGCAACTTTTCAAAATTTATCCTTCTCATGCAGTCATGCTGGTTTGGCTTGTTCGATTTATTTCCTGACTTCTTCTGTTTGTGCCCTTTGCAAAAAATGTGGCTAGTGTTATACGCACCATGTTACGAAGTTGCTATTACTTCATTACTTCGAAACGTTCATTTGCATACGAATTACTGAAAGTGGTTTGTTTTGTCTGTCTTCTATGACGTGTCTGTATGTCACGACTAGAGTTACCTGAGTCACCAGTCACCACCCCCACACTTTAAGAAACGACTAAACAAACTATCAATTCCGCTTTCTTGGTGCTTTTGAGTGTTTTCGCATCTTGATTTGAGGTGGATTTGTAACCTTTGGCATAGCTTGATCGCGCATTTACAATCGATTTCAACAAAAAAGGAACATTTCATTTTTTGCCGTTTTTATGGTGTGTCTTCAAATATATCACTTTTTTCGCAGAATGTAAAGCTTTCAAAGGAAGAACGGTATGGAGTTGCACCAAAACATATTGGCCATGAATGAAAGTTGCGCATGCTCTGTATTCTGCGGAGAAAGTGACAGGTTAAAAACCTACGTTAACTCCAGTGATAATTTGCTTGTTGATGCTGCTTTGATTTTTCGAAAAAATAAAAGCTTTTCATTGTAAGAATTGAAATTCATTACTCTGTTCTTGTTTTACAGCTGGTCGTGTTTGATTGTCATCAGCGTAGTGCTTCATGTTCTCTGTTAATTTTGCGCAAAACTTTGCAATTTTCTTTGTCGGTTGAACGCAAAATGTCATGGATTCAAAAAAGCCTCACATGAAACATCTGTGTGTATTTTAAATCATGCGGATGCGCGAGCGAGCGCAGCGAGCGGAGAGCGCATCACGCATAATATGAGCCGTTATACCCCAGCGC
Source organism: Theristus sp. LFF4_11 (assembly GCA_030248135.1). Taxonomy (NCBI): domain Eukaryota; kingdom Metazoa; phylum Nematoda; class Chromadorea; order Monhysterida; family Xyalidae; genus Theristus; species Theristus sp. LFF4_11. Next base: position 24,921 of record JASANC010005886.1, on the reverse strand, counting down.
GCTTTTTTCAAAATTGCTCGCTGCCTCCAGCGAGCATAGTATAAGCCACAAACTTGGTTCCGTGCACACGAAACGAACACCCAAAGTTGTGCTTGCAGCCGTGATAAAATTTTTATCCGACTACTTTTCATACGCTGTAGACACGAAAAACCTATTCTGAAATTGATGTTACTTATTTTCCTTGGTATTTTTTTTCTGGTATGTAATCAACATGTGTTCGCCCTTTCAATTTTTACCTGCGACACTTTCGCAGTCGAACAAAAATGTTCCCTGGGGTAATTCCACCCGGAGATTTTGAAAATTGGGTTAATTTTTTACCCAGACCCTGTTTTTGGGTAAAAAATTGGGCATTTTTAATTGGTGGGAGGGTTTTCACCTGGTTTTAAGTGTTCGCCCTTTCAATTTTTAGCTGGGACACTTTCACAGTTGAACAAAATTGTTTCCTAGGGTAATTTCATCCGTAGATTCTGAAAATTTAGTTTATTTTTTTGCCCGGGCATTTTTTAGGGTCAAAATTGTGCATTTTTTAAAGTTGGTAGCATTTTGACTGGGTATCAGTTTTTCACTCTTACAAATTTTGTCTGAGCTACGAAAAATAGGAGAAATGTTTAGTCCGTAGGAATTCAATGCGCTGATCACGGATTTTGGGTTAGTTTTCTTACGTGAGCAACTCTAGATGCTGAATCGTGACGATATCGGGCGAATCGGCCGTGGAAATCGGCGAAATCGGTCCAGGAACGAAAAACAAGAAAAGAGTGTTTTCCAGGGTAATTCAATGCGCTGATCACGAATTTTGGGTTAGTTTTCACACGTGAGCAACTCTAGATGCTGAATCGTGACGATTTCGGGCGAATCGGCCGTGGAAGTTGGCGAAATCGGTCCAGGAACGAAAAAGAAGAAAAGGGTGTTTTCCAGGGTAATTCAATGCGCTGATCACGAATTTTGGGTTAGTTTTCTTACGTGAGCAACTCTAGATGCTGAATCGTGACGATTTCGGGCGAATCGGCCGTGGAAGTTGGCGAAATCGGTCCAGAAGCAAAAAAAATCCCACAAGAAAAGGGTGTTTTCCAGAGTAATTTAATGCACTGATCCCGGATTTTGGGTTAGTTTTTTATGTGAGCAACTCTAGATACTGAATCGTGACGATTTCGGGCGAATCGGCCGTGGAAGTTGCGAAATCGGTCCAGAAACGAAAAAGAAGAAAAGGGTGTTTTCCAGGGTAATTCAATGCGCTGATCACGAATTTTGGGTTAGTTTTCTTACGTGAGCAACTCTAGATGCTGAATCGTGACGATTTCGGGCGAATCGGCCGTGGAAGTTGGCGAAATCGGTCCAGGAACGAAAAACAAGAAAAGGGTGTTTTCCAGGGTAATTCAATGCGCTGATCACGAAATTTGGGTTAGTTTTTTTACGTGAGCAACTCTAGATGCTGAATCGTGACGATTACGGGCGAATCGGCCTTGGAAGTTGGCGAAATCGGTCCAGGAACGAAAAACAAGAAAAGGATGTTTTCCAGGGTAATTCAATGCGCTGATCACGAATTTTGGGTTAGTTTTCTTACGTGAGCAACTCTAGATGCTGAATCGTAACGATTTCGAGCGAATCGGCCGTGGAAATTTGCGAAATCGGTCCAGGAACGAAAACAAGAAAATGGTGTTTCCCAGGGTAATTCAATGCGCTGATCACGAAATTTGGGTTAGTTTTTTTACGTGAGCAACTCTAGATGCTGAATCGTGACGATTTGGGCGAATCGGCCGTGGAAGTTGGCGAAATCGGTCCAGGAACGTAAAACAAGAAAATGGTGTTTTCCAGGGTAATTCAAGGCGCTGATCACGAATTTTGATTAGTTTTTTACGTGAGCAACTCTAGATGCTGAATTGTGACGATTTCGGGCGAATCGGCCGTGGAAATTGGCGAAGCGGTCCAGGAACGAAAAACAAGAAAAGAGTGTTTTCCAGGGTAACTCAATGCGCTGATCACGGATTTTGGGTTAGTTTTCTTACGTGAGCAACTTTAGATGCTGAATCGTGACGATTTCAAGCGAATCGGTCGTTGAAATTGGCGAAATCGGTCTAGAAACGAAAAACAAGAAAATGGTGTTTTTCAGGGTAATTCAATGCGCTGATTACGGATTTTGGGTTAGTTTTTTATGTGAGCAACTTTAGGTGCTGAATCGTGACGATTTCGGGCGAATCGGCCGTGGAAATTGGCGAAATCGGTCCAGAAACGAAAAACCAGAAAAGGGTGTTTTTCAGGGTAATTCAATGCACTGATCCCGGATTTTGGGTTAGTTTCTTATGTGAGCAACTCTAGATACTGAATCGTGACGATTTCGGGCGAATCGGCCGTGGAAGTTGGCGAAATCGGTCCCAAAACGAAAAACAAGAAAAGTGTGTTTCCCAGGGTAATTCAATGCGCTGATCACGGATTTTGGGTTAGTTTTTTATGTGAGCAACTCTAGATACTGAATCGTGACGATTTCGGGCGAACCGCCGTGGAAATTAGCGAAATCGGTCCAAATACAAAAAACTGTGTTGTCCATGGTAATTCATTGCGCCGATCACGGCTTTTGGGTCAGTTTTCTTATGTGAGCAATTCTAGATACTGAATCGTGACGATGTCGGGCAAATCGACCGTAGAAATAGCATAGGCGAAATCGGCCCAAAAAACGAAAAATGAAAACCCTGAGGTATCCGGGGTTTAGAAGAATGTGTGACCAACGAGATGTGAATTTGGTTCGACCTTCGGGACTTATTTAAAAGTCAGAATATTATCTAAAAATGCGGGAGACGCATAAAAAAGGAGGAATATGGCCTTGTGTAAGCAGTGAAAGACTTGGCTCGACAACGCTTTTCAAGTCTCTGATGTGGTACACACGGATACAAGTACATAAGGGTCATATTTTTGCGCCGTTTATTCACTATTTCGGTTGCACATGTACTTTGTAGACAATTAAAACTTCAACATTTGCGGTATTTCGGGCATTTAGCGACCACTAAAACCACTAAAATAACGATCAGACTTCAGATCGCTGATACTGGTTTGCCCAGAACAAAGTGTATCGCAGAGGCATTAGGGAACGCCAGGTCTCCTTCTGTGGCAAAGGCAACGACTCACGGGACAGACAGTTTTGCCACTTGAGTTTGGTAAAAAGGCTGAAAATCAACGGAAGACAACACCTTTTTGTCACTGGTGCTGGTGTGTACACAGCGATGCGTACGTTAGCAACGATAAAACCACATGAAACAATGTTTTGCAGTCTCTGATTTTTCTGTTTTTGCACAGAATTTACAGATTGTTGATTTACAGAAGTTCTGCACAGAATTTGCACAGAATTTCGCACATGATGTTGTGACAGACCCACAGCTTATGAAATACTGACGTGAGATTAAGAAATTATGACGAATGAATTGCGAAAGCTGTGATTGACGTCACAAAGAAATGATGACGCAAATGAAAAGTTATTTTAGGAAATGGAATGTATGACATCCAGTGTTAAGCATAGGAGAGAAAACTCCAAAAGTGAATTGAACTGTAAACAACTGTAGACATAACATAAAGTCGTTAGAATTCGTCAGGACCTCAGCGGGCACTATATAAGGCGAGCGCATTTTGTGATCAGAGAGAATTTTACTTTTCATTCTTGTCATTGTGTTGCAACGTTGCGATCAGTGTTAATAAACTTTCTACGTTGAAGTTCGTTGGACTGGAAGTTTTAGCTTAAACGAAAAGAACTGAGGCACTACATTACAATGTGATTTCGAACTAAACTGGAAAGGACAGTGAAAAATAATTTTAAAACTGTTTTACACTTTTCAGTAAAACAAACGCGGCGCAAAAATATAGCTTTTATGTACTTGTGTCCGTGTGTACCACATCAGAGACTTGAAAAGCGTTGTCGAGCCAAGTCTTTCACTGCTTACACAAGGCCATATTCCTCCTTTTTTATGCGTCTCCCGCATTTTTAGATAATATCATGCTTTATGTTCTCGAGTTATAAGCTGAGGGGTTGCCAGATGTCCATTTTATGTTTTGCATTTTCGATGTTTAGCCATACCATAATTAAAATTTGAAAACTGTTGAGATTTTTATCAAAGTTTGCCGACATTAATACGTTATTATATTTTGTCGTTTTTGTTTATTCAGTTGTTTCAATGTGTATTGTACCGTTGTTGTTGAACGCCTAGTCATACACGTCCTCTGCACCTCGATGATAATTTATGACACACGCCACTTGCATCGACTGCTGTCGTGTTTTGAGATTTACGTTTTTATTGGAATATATTAAATTCAAATTAAATTTTTTTAGCCATATCGGTTAAAAACACAATTGCTCGAACGGATCTGTGAATTTCGCAGAAATCTCTGCGCACAGCGCACTGCTATACAATGCAGTCGACGCTGTCCTGCACGATCACGAACTGTCGTCGCACGGTGTGCCCGTCCACCGCAGACAGCTCGTTCGTGTAGAGCGTGATCGTGAGCAGTTCATCGTGATCGGTGTCTCCATCATGATCGTTCGTGTTTTGCCGGCCGTCGTCGGCAGTGTCCGTGAGCAACTGCTGCTGCGACGAGCAGCCCGGCGAGCGCTGCCGCCTGACGACGGCGCTGCCGTTTGCGGCTGTCAGCAATACGCTCGACGAGCTGGCCGGCGTTTCACAGTGATCGCCGGCGCTCTGTTGTTGTTGCTTCTTTTGCTGTCGAAACGAGGCGGCTGAGGCGCGGACGCACGGCGGCGCCAGTGCAGATGCGCCCATGGCCACGTAGGACGCGTCGCTCCTGCCGGCGTTCGCCAGCAGCGACAGCGACGGACACGACATCACGTCCGCGTGGCCACTCTTGTCCGTTTGCTTGTTGTCGGCGTCATTGTTGTTGTGGTTGGTCTGACTTTTGACGCTCGTCTGCTGATGTACGTTCATGACGGTCGCCATGTTCGACTGCGTCGGCCGGCTGGTCGTGTAGCGCCCGAATTGTGCCTGCCGACCACAGAACACCGCCATGAACGTGTCGCGAAACTGACCGGACATGAAGCAGTAGATGGCGAAGTTGAGCGGATACGTCGCCATGATCAGCATGTTGTCGACGAGGAAGAACAGTTTATGCCAGCGTGACAACAGCGGCCACTGCAGGTCGAATGTGTTCATGACGCACAAGAGGATGACGTAGATGCCCTGCGGCAGGTTGACCACCAGGAAGACGCCCGCGATCACGACCAACATGATGCTGGTCATGTTCGACTCGAGCTGGCGGCGTGCCTCGCGTTCGCGGTTTTCGCTGCAAAACGCTGCTGCTCATTTGCTTGAGTATTCTGTACGAGGCGTCTCTGATTGACGTTCATCTGCTAACATGACTGACATTAAACAGGTTGCGCCACAAAATTTGCAATGTTCACTGCATTTATTTTTGACCAATCCTACCGTGTGGATTTCAGCTAATTTGGATTTATTCAAACGTGTCCGGACTAAAATGACGTCATCTGCTTTAACAACGCCCGTTTGTCAAAGTAAAGGCACTAAAATTTCAGTTTGGTGTGACTGATTCGACATTCACCATTTGTTGGCGAGAAGAAATCGGCTAAACGGAAAGTCTGGTTTGCTGTGAACGGCAAGCGCATGTTTGGCGGCACATGACGTCATTTCAATCGGGCACACGTTCGAAAAAATAGGTCTTAGTCAATCAAAATGTCCATTGGCAAACTACAATGTATATCTATCAACGGGCGTAGTCTTTTTGACAACAAAAAGCAAGAGAACACAAGCCAGCTGCCACCAACAGCAGCAGTCGCCGCCTCCGCTGTTGCGCTTTGCGGACGCCCCTGATCAGTCCGACATTCAACGCGATCAACACGACGCACGGCACACAGATGAACAGAATGGCGCGCGTCCAGAAATAGGTGCTGTAGTATTTGGTTTCGCCGATCGCCTGCACCAAACTCGACGACGTCGTGATGCAATGCCGGATCGGCACCCAGCCGTGCGCTCGGACGATTGTTCCGTTGAGATCACGTTTCGCTGGCAGGTACGCCCAGGTGTTCAGTAGGTGCACTTGAACGTCGACCAGTTTGGGTGAGCCGCAGATGAACGAGACGAGAACGATCAGGCCGGTGGCGTACTTGACGCGTTGCGGTTGCAGCCAGCCGCGCGAACGAATCGGGTAGTTGATCGAGAGGAACCTGGAGCAAAATGTGCTGCGTTGTCATGCCGGTTCCGCACGGGGCTACCAAAGTGGCTACTAAAATCACGTGTCCATGTTACAATATTATCGCGTTTTAGTGCCGCGGATAACTTGGTATGTGTGCCAAATACTCTCAGTGTCAGTCGACCGTCGCAACATCGATTGACGTTTCGCAAATCGATATTTGAAAGACGGTAGTTGGTAACGTGAAAACGAAAGCTTGCCCGCAAACAGCAACGCACCTCTGCAACGCGAGCAACACCGTCAGCCACATGGCCACGTAATGACAGATGGGCGGGCAGGCGTCCATGAGATACTTGAACATCAGGCACGTGAACGCCGATGGGCGATCCAACTGACGCAGCGTGAAACTGACGAACGTGTAAGGCAACGGCACCACGCCCACGAACATTTCTGCGACGGCCATGTGCAACAGCACGATGTTGGTTGCGGTCGCCTGCAATACACGCAAAAGCACACAGATACAATGCAACCATTGGTCGGTGCTCTTCAAGTGAGCCAATCAGCGACACTCATGAGCAATCCGGCGTTCACACGGAACCATACGTTTCGGAGAGCATCAAAAGTATCACTCACGTGGCATGGCGTGACGCCAAAATTCCACCTTTCCGCAGTAGTACATGTCGCAATGCACAAAAATTACAGGGAAAGACAAAACAAGACTATTGTGACTGCGATATGCTGACCATGTGCGGCTTTGAGAGCACCACAATGACGAGCACGTTGGCGACGACGACGAACACAAGCAGCACCGGGAACACGCTGCCATAGACGAGCTCGTCGAGGTGGTCGTGGTTGACCCAGAAGAACTGACGCCAACACTGCTGGCCACAGTGGTCGTAGAGGCCGACGCGTTGTGCGACGGAGGCGTTCGTGCATGAGAGCGCCTCTGGAGGCACCACGCGCGGCTGCGCACATCGGCGCTCCGATGATGATGAGCTGCCGTTCATGGCGGACCGCAGCGCCTTCGACGTCTGCAACCATGAACATATCTGTCTGGGGCAGGCCACCCACGTACAATGTTGCGAAACAGGCAGCTTCTTGGATGGTCTGAGAACAACGCGCGGAAATGTTTGTTCAAAAACGCAATATTGGCGCGCCCAAGTGTGGTGTGTCGCACGACGCATCAAACAACGAGACTCTTGATTGGCGGTTCTGTCTGAGAACGACTAAATCGAGGTTTATATATGTAGATGCTTCTAGCTTTTAATAATGACAGTTAAGAAAGTCAACATTGGTGGTCCTCTCAACAATCGATTATTATTTTCCTTGTCCAACATAGTTTAATTATTATCAACAATTCACAATCCGGGTCTCCATCACTTTCTAATCAGCCTGTTCAAAATCTCTAAATTACAGATTGCATATAAACTATAAACTGCATGAGCTCTAACAAAGACAACCCCAGAAAATGATTGTACCGTACAACTTGTATGAATTCCCATAAACTGTTCTGTGTTTTTTGAAAACTCGATTCAGTACTACGCTATTGTATTACATGTATGTAGATCTTCATGCAGATGCACGTGCAGAAACCCGTACGCACTACGCAGCTAAATGTTCGGAAGCAAAAAAAACAAATGAATCAACAAATAAGTAAGTTCAGGTTCAGCACCGCACAGCCTTGCACGAACATCTGCATATACGTACATCAACATCTGCAATAACATCTGCAAATAACTGTGAACCTCTGCATCTGCACTTTTTTCAGCGTGGCGTATCTCAGCATTTCAAGTTCAATTTCAGCAAGAATCGACAAGGCACCATTTTGAAAGTTTCCTCCAAATGCAGCCACTTGTCGCGTGCAGCTGTGTCGTATCCACAAAACGCAAACACACCACGCCACACACAACGATAATTCTGATTAAAATGCTTTCGAAAACACGCGTGCAGTCGACTGACGCACGAGGAAGCTGATCTGACTTTAAAATCGGTGGTGTTGAAAGAGACACAAAAAGAAACATGAAAGTTCTTCTGTTTGTGACAAGTGCAGAGTCAAGCCGAAAAACAAAACAAATTTCGCTCCTAACAAATGTTTTTACACAAAGATCTCAACATTTTACTCAACATCTGCTGAACAAATCACAGAACAAATTTGCGCGTTTCTTCAGCTGCCATACTGACACTGGCACATTTACAGGGCCATATAGGAATATGACAAGCAGTTTCAAAACTCAATGCGCAGCCCAGTGCATGTTCAAAGTATGTTTATTGTAGGATTTTCCAAAAAAGTAATTTTACTTTCATGCATTGACAGGTGAAATGTTCGTTTTTTTGTATGAGTGACTATAGTTCGTCGGTTGCTTAGCAAAAAAATCACAAATGTCAATTTTTATTGGAGCGAAAAGGCAACAGAATGTGAAATACGAAAAAGCAGCTGGCAATCAAATTGCATTCAAACGTTCGTGGCAAACTGACGTCATAAGCAATAAGCAATTTAGACAACCGTATGAATGATAAATGCAGTTTTTTCGCCACAAGTTTTCATTAGATGTCGAAAATCTCATTGGTGACAGCTAACACCGTTGGAAAAATATAACAAAAAGCTGTGCGCGACGCAAAGTAAATCCATTTCAGCGGCGGCTGATATCAACGAATTGCCCTGAAATGTTGTTGTTGTTAGTTGTTGATGCGTCCATTCGCGGATTATCACAGTGCAGTGAAGAGCCTTTGCAATTTAGTGTGGTCTGGATGCTTCTTGGCAGTAAAACCGGCTGGCTGGAAACATGCACATGCAGAAAATTGAATCGCCTCACTTGTACAAAGTAAAAAAGCTTGTACTGTGCCTGGTGTTGTTTTGCTACCGTTTTCTTCTTGTTTTCAGTTGTTTTTGTTAGCTTCACATGCATTTTTTCATAATTCGGTCCAAAATCAGTAGCTGTTTACCCATACAAATCCCTTTTTCGTCATGGTCAGAATGTACGCGAATGTAAATTTGAGTGGGGCGTCAGCAGTCGCGTGAGGCTACCGATATGGCATCCCGCGCTCTGCTCATCGTGTGTGGCCGAAAATCGCGGCACAACCGCCGCGCGGAGAAACATTTCACAATTTTAGCCCTCAAACGTAACGCTTTTGAGAGCGTCACAGTGATATTCGCATGTTTTGACAGATTACAGAGTCACTAAAAAAACAAAAAATACACGCAAAAGCTGATTTTAATTGCGCCCGTTCATACGGCACGCTCGATTGTGAAAACAAACTGGGAATAATAAAAAACGGGAACAAATTTCAGGTAATACTTTGGGATTTTTTCCCAAAATTGGGGAAAAGGACACATATTCTGCTCGTCTCAGTGAATTGACAACACTTTGTTCTAGTTCTAGAATAAAGTCCGCAGAAATTTTTTTTTCTGAGATTTGCATTCTGTACCTTTTCTGCAAGCTGATCATGAATAATTAGCGATGTTTTCAAGAACTCATCTTAACCAGAAAAGTAACCTGATTTTTTCTAGCTGACACAAAGTCCGTTTACGACAGGGTGGTTTCACGATGTATAAACACTTAGAGCAAAAAAATATAGCGTGATTAAAACCGAAGGATAATCTGGTGCGGAAAGTGAAAAGCAATTTTACCTACATTGTACATGCACGACTGCCGTAAAGTCCTGCATATAAGGTCTCTTTATATGAATTTAAAAATTAAAAATTTTTGAAAAAGGATAGAATTTTGTTTCTGCACTTTTCTCAACACTTTTTTTCTGCTAAAAAGTCAGTATTTCAAGCCTGTTTGGCTTTCTTCGCACTTTAAAAACGTCTCCAACGGGTTCCGCAGCAAAAAAATGAAGCACAACAAAAAGACCTTATAAAGAGGTGCGACCTTATAAACGGGGGTGGGATTTTGACCACGTCAAAATTTAAAAATATTTTTTTTGGTTTCTCACCGTGTGACACTCCGCGCACTTTTGGTGGAGAGAGTCTTACAAATTGGAGGAACAGGAACCTTATATGCAAGACTTTACTGTATATAAATCCACACATCACGTAGTAAAATAATGTGTTGCACCTGTAAATCGGCGCTAATTATGAGAACTATGTATAAGCAACCATCTAGGAGGTCCTCTCCAAAAATGTAATAAAAACAAATTTCTCACTGGTACGTGAGCCGAAAACGCGTGTTGCTTACCATTGTGATGTAGGCATGTTCAAGCAGTGTTGTTGAGCCAACGCCTTCGGCCATTTTGATTTTTTAATAATTTTTTTGGTTTGTCTTATTTTTGTTTCTCATACTTTAGAGGCTGAACACATTTTTTCTGCTGCATTTATGCGATGTGAACAATGTGCTCCGTTGGCCACCGTCCAGCTTTGAATAGGCGCTATATCTATGCCTCTATCTCTCTGTCGAGTGCCATAACAATTCCGAACAAATTGGCGTCATTCCGTTTTTCAGGACTGTTACACGGCACTGGTGAACTGAAAAACTAAGAAAAGTTAATTTAAAATTGAATCTTAGTTTGAGAAATCACTTGGCAAAACTGCATAATATTGTTGCTCTTGACGCCAAGAAGTTCGAATGTACTACTCAAGATTATTTCAAAATTTCACAATTTTGAATCGAGCCCTGCTGATTGGTCCACCAAACGCAACGCTACCAACTCACCAACCAGCAATTTAGAGTTCGAAAACATTGTTTCCCGCGTGAATTAACGGACGCAAAACAGGGAAGAAGAAATCCATTTGAAAACAAGTGGGCATGTGTGACGCAAGAGAACAAAAATGCATGCTTACAAGAATAAACACGAGCAGGTCTTTCGAAAGTTTGCATAGCTGCTGATGGTTGCTTACACACAGTGTGCTTAGCTAGATGTCACTGACACCCTTGCTCAGAAATCTGCTTGCTATGCAGCGGCTAAAAAGTGCTAATATCATGCTTGTGCGTGCTTTCACTGTGACATGTTCCGCCCTCACTCCATATGTGCGTCCCATTAAATCATTTTTTTCAGAGTAATGCTTCAACAAACAATATAAAGAACGTGAAGAGAAGTGCTCGCGCGCAAGTTAAAGAACAAACATGTATTTATAGTGTCCGTTGTGTTGTAATTGAAAAAAAATGGCTTTACGGCATCGTCAGCCACCCCATGTTAATAAAATCAGCAAATCGGATTTAGATGACATTGGATTGGAACGCAGCACACTTGATTGGTTTTGTGGTGAGGTTTGAACGAACGATTTGCAAGTCATCTGGTCACATTTGTCGCAGCTTTTTTATCAATGATTACCAAAAATGGAAGCTACATTAAGAGTTAATCAAAAATTAGAAAAATGTCAACCTTTTATGATGGCACTTGCATTACCTCACGGGCAAATGAATTTTTAAACAAATTTTAAAAACTGCATAAAACGAACAAATTTTTGAAATTATGGGTTTTTTGGCTCAATTTAAAAAAAGCCTTAGGATCATTTGCAAAATATACTCACTTACAATGTAAATACAGAATGGCCGATTAAATATGGCAGCTTTTTTCAGGGTGCAAGGAGCGCGCGAAATTTGCATGAAAGAAAAAAGACGTTCAGGAACCCAATTGTCTGTCAAATTTGACGCGTCTTTTTAAACGAATTGATTCCTCGTGCCCTGCTGTTCATTCTTTTTCACTTGCACACACGATTGGGAATTATCTTGGCATTTTTGAAAAAGACAACTCCTAGTCTGCGACTGATCCCACCTTGATGGAAAATACAAGGACTGCCTTATTTATTCGGCCATACTGTAGTGATAATTTATGGCATTCAGATTTAAAATTGATGAAACGTTGTCACAGTACTGTGTGGGTGTTGATTTTTCTGTTCAACACGTGAATTCAGTTCGTGATTATTCAACGCACCACGTCAATAAGCAGATGATACTTTTAATGAACAAATAGTGCTGGTTTAGGCTGATTCAGAGAGCGGTTAGTACCTCCTCAAAAACCGGCTTAGTGCTTTCCATAAAACCACCGTTTAAGCGAGATTAACTTGTCTCACAGCAAACTTTTATCTTGTGAAATACATTGTATCAGCATATGCATGTTTGCTTGTGGTGAAGGCTGTTCTGTTCGTCCATACGGAAACCACCAGTGCTTTATTTTTGCGTTGCATTTCCGTGATTCAAGCATGCTCTTGCTTCACTTGCCATTGGAAAAGGCGCTTGCACGTGAGCCTTAATTGTAAACAAAAACACCAATTAGCAGAGCGATTGGGCACACTGTTACGTTGCGTTCTCTGAAAAAAACGCGGAAAAATAATCGAAAAATGTTTATAAGCTAAACAGGGTGCTAAAAATATGGTTGGCGTGTCAGAAGCTCACTACCAGCTCACACAAATCAAGATTAGGACCTGGCGAAAATGAACGTATGTACATGGTGTGGAACGCAAAAGAAAAACAGAAACGAGAAAAAATAAGCAGCAGTGAATGTTTTATTGCGCTTTTTATACTTTTTTGCTCATTTTTCTAAATTGTAAAGAAACAGATGTGCGATGAGAACTTTGAGAAAACCAGAGAACCTTCAGAGTTCCACCCTATTTACTTTTCAAGTTTTTACCACTGTAAAAAAATGCTGTTTGAAGTTCATTCGACTTTTTTCAAAACAATTTTCTGGGCTACTTCTTTTTGTTATGCTTGTCGAAATTGACCGCACGAATCCCCTTCGGAACTGTAGAGTTTTTGCGCTAATTGTTTTCAGCCACCCAACAGAACTACATTTCGTGTTGTATGTACATTTTCTGGCTGCATTCCATTTCATGTCCTGATTTGAAAAGCAAAATGAGTTTGGTTAAGGCCCGTTCATACCAGATGTGTGCAGACGTACGTCGACGTACGTTTGCATGAACGAGCGCAAATCTTAAAACAAATCGTGACGTGCATCTTTATGTTTCAGTAAATTTTATTTGACGTGATGGCACCAACATTTTTATGTTTCAGTAAATATGGCACAAGTTATGGCAGTTTTAAAAAATACGTCATTTTTATAAAAAAATGAACAAAAATGACACGAGCGGAGAGCAGAAAAAGCAAATCAAACACTCACAGTACCAAAATATCAAACGTCTAATTGTCCTCAATGTGCTGGCTATCTCTTTCAATCAGTTTATCCATTCATTGTCGAATTTCAAAACACCTGCCAGGCACTCTTCGTCGCTCATTTTGCCCACAGTTTCACCGATGGTCTCAATCAGCTCATCGATGGATGCTGGGTGGGTCTCATAAACACGGTGCCTCACAGCGCCCCAGAGCAGGTAGTCGCACGCTGTGATGTCAGGCGAACGTGCAGGCTTTGCAATTGGCCTACCGCGGTTGACCCAGCGCTGGTCAAACTGAGTGTCCAGCCAGCCGCGCACCGGTGCTGGCGGCAATTAAAAAAGTGTGTATTTTTTCAAATGCTTATAACTCAGGTTATATTCAACGTATCACAACGTTTTTAGAGTCAAACAAATTCCCGAAGTCTTTACTACAAATGCTGAAAAAATTATAAAAATTGGTCAACGCACGCACGCGTAATTATAAAAACAAATGTTGTACATCTAGCTGGGACACCCTGTACTATACTTGTCAAGCCAAGTTTCTCACTGCTTACACAAATCCATATTCCTCCTTTCATCTGCGTTTTCCGCATTTTTAGATTGTATACATTGTATGGCAGTCTTTCGACGGAGCAATGCTATGCTGCTACAGCTCACTTCATCAGAACAAACACAAAAAACTGGAAGTTTATTTTGTTGCATAATGCTACATTCTGTTTAAAATTCAGCCTTCATTCAAAGCTGCACGGTACATATTTGGTAATATGGCAACGCATTCAAACAATGAAGACTGCAACATGCTAAATTTGCGTAAAAGCTTCAAAAATGGGTTCATTGCACACCAAATTGAATAAAGTCTAACAAACTATTTACGAAATTGAAAAATGCTAAAATATAATGAAGCTCAGTGAAGAATCGACTCGGCATCTTAAAAAGATTTAAAAAGATAAACGAAATATTGAAGAGCGAATCACAGATCAAAATGCAAGATTTACATTTTGCGGCATCATTTTTTGTTTCATTCCACAAAATCGTTATTCTGTCATTAAAAGAGAATTTTTCATCGCAACAAGACAATCAGCCAGACAAAAACCACAGCCATCAGATGCAGCTGATTCGGCCCACAACCAACCGCCAAATTATGAAAAATGTAGTAATAGTTGTAGTTCAGCTGTTCAGTGGTAGTCCGCAAGAAAGGGTTGCTGTTTATCACGTGTTTCTCGTCGCGTTCACTGGACGATTCGCCACCGTAGTCCCAGTTCGAGGACCCGTGCATCATCGGCTGATCAGCCTGCACGTCGACTTTGGCGGTTTTTCTGTTTCTCCACTTTTTCTGGCCGTCGACCGACCATTTCTGCTTGCGCGATCGTTGCCACAGTTCGCCGCCGTGAGCGACGGATGCCGACGGCGAAACGAGCGTCTTCTGAGATTCGAACAAGCGCTGTTGTCGCTGCTGCAGCTGCTGAGCGTGCAGCAAAAGAGAGTGCGAGGCGCGCCAACGTTGCTGGTGGTAATCGTGCGGCTGTGCGAACACGTCGGTGGCGTATTGCTGCTCACTGGAGGATGAGGATGAAGACGCAGAGGAAGAAGATGATGATGATGATGCGGATGATGTGGACTGCTGGCTGTGTCCGACCAACGCGCTCAGCTGCTCAGTCTCGGCCACTGGCTGCACCCGGTAGCCGGCGCGGCGTACGATCTCGATGATGCTGTTCGCGCCGAGGAAATGGCCTGAATGCAAAAGCGAATGCAAACTCAGATCAACACCACATGTGAACAGTGTGCCGTGAAATAATGCCATTTTCAATCGATCGCTCAGTTTCAAAGTTTTTGTTGGTGTTGGTGTTAGGACTTTTAGGCGATGTTTTTAGCAAAGGCTAACCCAGAGAAGCGTACAGAACGCCACTGAGTAGGGCGCCCATCGAGTTTTCTGTCATTAAGTGCCTATACACCCCTCGGCGGGGCTCGATCACCCCGAGCGCACAGACTGTAGTCTAACGCACTACCACCAGGCCACAAAGTTTCGTTACACCAACCAGCGCCAAACGCGAAGAACAACGTTCGGTGCGTCGGCTTGTTGCGCAGCAGCAGTAGCACCTGACTCGCCATGCGTGTGTTGCGTTTCTCGATCAACTCGCGTCGAAAGTACTCGTCGATCGCTGCTGCACGCTGGCGCTCAGCCGGCGACAACGCGGGGTGCACGGAGGAGGTGGCTGCTGACGGTAGGTCTGCGCAATGAATCACTCGCTGGCTAAACTGCTGTTGTCGCCATTAATTTCGCTACTCAACTGGCTACATGAATCACTCGCTGGCTAAACTGCTGTTGTCGCCATTAATTTCGCTACTCAACTGGCTACTAACGCGCGCGATTTCAGTAGCCACTTTAGGAGCCATGTAAAGCAACATCGTACGGCCAGTTGGTCTATTCCACATGTCGATTGTCGACTCGTTTTTGGCGACATGTTACGATACACTTGTGCGACTAATAATTTTGCAACACTGCACTATTTTTAGTGATTCACCTTTATCCGTGAACGTCCGCTCAAGCGGCACCGATGCGGACGCCCTCTGGAACAGGTCGGCGTCGAGACTGCCGCAGTTGTAGTGGTGCACGATCTCGTCCGTGCGACGTTGCTCCACACTGACGGCAGTCTGCTGTTGATGGCGCATGTCGCCTCGACTGCGTTCGTGAGCGTGCAGCGTCCGATTCAACACGAACAGCACCTGAAGCAATGTCTTTTGTTTTGGTCCCGCGTTTCAATGCGCGTATACAGATGGGTAAGCAGTCTCATGCACGACACGGGAATTCAAAATTGGCAAACGGATACGAGTCCCCTAAATTACGCCGGGTCACTAAGGCTATTCTGAATTACCACATAAAGATGAAGCTAGTTTCCTTTCACGTCCACAACCGCACTGAGTCTAAACGCTGTTTCACTCGTTTTAACTGTTATCCACGGATCCAGTGGTATGTTGCATCAAAAATTTCATTAAGTTGAATAATCCCCAGCGCACGCAAAAAAACCTGCTCGAACAGGTGTCCGGTGTCCGGTCCGCCTGAGTGTCCCGCTCAGTGCCCTAGTCCCGAAATGAAAAGCGATCCAGAGACGCCGAGTTGTGGTGTTGTCAGTTTGTATTTCCGGAACACTACGAGGGACGCCCAGGCGAACAGGACTCCCGACACTTGTTCGAACACCCTTTTCGCGTGCGTTTAATTTATCATTTAGTTTTCCTTGGTTATTAGCATCTAAGAGTTTTTCACGTTCGCCCCACAGTCATTTTCAGTTGTGATTCGTTTTGTATCTCGTGGGAAAACCAACGATTATTCGAAGAAAAGGTCGGCGCCACGCCAAAGCGCACGATCACCGTTATCTTCTCTGCCAGAGCAAGTGATCGAGCACTCATGACTGTTCAACACGGACACCCCTGTGCAAATGCGCTATGTCTTTGTACGCGAGCAAATGTGCCGCCAAATTAGCATAATCTCACAAATCTCGTGTTCCACCGTGGAACATGGCGCCTTATGGCTTTTATGAAGGGTTTTGGAGTGAATTAGGTATGCTTATTGTGTGTTAAACACGCCTATTAATGCATTATTTTCCAATTGCATTTAAGTCCATTATTATAATTATGATGACTCTTGTTGATGTTAGCGGTCAGTGCTGGTCGCACACGCGATCCGTAATTACAATGTACGTACAACGGCGACGCAAATTCGCACTGTTTTTGTGGCAACTGCTTCCGCATGCAGTATTTATTTGGAGATTTGTCAACGTGAGAGTTTTTCCTCATTTCCACTTTGGCGCGCTTACTGTGGACCTCTTGTATGGTTCATCGCGCTGCCTGCACAACCGCAACAATTATGGACGATAAAATACTGCAACATCAGGCTAGCAGTATGACACAGAAAAGAGAAATCTCACAGCTTTTCACAGTAAAGCAACCCTTTTGCCCACCACAATCAGATTTTCCTTATTCTAATATTGATGCGAGATCTCCCCGGGCAGCACGCCTGCGCTGTTTTTAGTTGCCTTTATAGCCAGCCATACATACAAGTTCTGCCGCGTTATCATAGGCTCGTTTTTGATGTGTGCCGCCTGTTTTTGTCGCTGTCCATCAAGAATTGTTGCGTGTCAAAACGTGCAGTCTACCGTAAGATTTGCATGTGTTGCCATGCGCAGCCCGCGATGGACGGACACAAGCGCAAAGGTGCACACGCCACACAGCAGCACTGTCCAAATGAGTCAGTTTGTGCTTCACCGCATTCATTGGATGGAATTTGAAAAACTTTTTCACCGGACTGAAACTGAACTAACAATGGTATGATGAGGAGAAAGGAAACAACACAAAAGAAAAAAACCTTTTCGTCTCGAGGAAAACACACTGTTTTGGAAAAAGCTCAATTGAATGGATTTCTGGCGAATGGAAATCCATTGTGCAACAAGCGCGTACAAATGGAAAAACAATGGAAATCGAGCACAGCAAAACGGTTGCGCAGCACATTGAGTACATATGTATATGTATGTCATTACCGGAGCACAGCATTTTAAGAAAGAAAACAGCACAGGTTGCAGCTTCGTTGTATACAGAATCAAAATATCAGACACAATGGCGTCGTGTGACCACCGAAAAATTGCAATACATCAACCTCAACAAGAACGCAAAGCAAAACAACAACAAACAAACAAACAAACAAACAAACAAACAAGCACACGAAAGCAGCAGCTCGCTGCGCACCTGACTGTGCTCGAGTGCGTTCAACGGGGCGCACTGGTCGGCCGGCGATTCAACGGCGCCGACTTTCTTGTCGAGCCTTTCCGCCTCGCGCGCGAGGAACAGGTCGAGCACGGGGGTGCGGTGGTTGCGAACAGCGGTGCGCGTCAACGAGCCAATCAGCAGCAGCAGCCAGATCGGCCGACGACGCTGCCAGTCGCCTGCGTGAACAAAAACAACAATCTGGCCGAGTGGCCCTTTTGGTTTTCAATCCCAGAATTTTCTTACTTTTAGGTCCAAAAATTCCACGTTTGCGTTTTTTTTCATGCAAAAAAACATCATTCACGATCAATATAATAAACACGTTCAAAATCATGCAGTAATCAACGCAAGTGAAAGCAAAAATAGTATGGCCTATTTTTTTAAACGTGTCCCACTGAAATGACGTCATGTGCCACAAAACATGCGCTTGCCGTTCACAGCAAACCAGACTATCCGTTTAGCCGATTTCTTCCCGTAAACAAATGGTGAATGTCGAATCAGTCACACCAAACTGAAATTATAGTGCCTGTACTTTGACAAACGGCGTTTTTAAATAAAATGACGTCACGTTAGTCCGGACACGTTTGAATAAATCCACAATAGTGGTACCGGTGACATTATCAAAAAGGTAGTCCGCATAGTCGGTGTCATTGATGCGGGTGCCCTCAGCGGGCAGCCACCGCGGCAACACACGACGCAGGTAGCGCATGTCTGCAATCAGGGCACATCGATGCAAAGATGACTTTTGAGAATTGCCATTGACAAAAGAAACGCCATGTAAAACGCGTGCCGAACGAACGTTTCACCAGCCTCTCGTACATGTCCGCCGGCACGTGGTCACGAATGGTTTCGCCGCGCGGCAGCTGTTGACAGCGCATCAGCGACTTCATCTGCAATCCTTGTAATATTCAGCAAAATTTAGTCGCAACGAAATGCTGCATGCAACTACTGTAACTGCTATAGAGCCATAACATAAAGATATTGAAAAACAGGGTTCACCGCGACTACGCACCGTTTTTCGATTTGCGAGATCGAGCTCAAAGAAGATGGAATGTGCGTAGTGGAAGGCCTGCTTGGCCGTGGGCGAGACGTGCTGCCAGACTTTCGTGTACGGCACGTGGATGGTGCCGAAGAAGTAGCTGACGCCCCCGCCGAGCGACGCGCGCACGTTAGTGTTCGGCTCTGCTTCAATTGACCAGAGGAATGTTTGCCGATTGCTGTTGGTGTCTTCCGGTGAGTTCTGTAATTGCGTTATCTTTGTCGATTTTGAGCACTCGTTTCAACATATATTGGCGCACCCTGGCTTAGAGACGGCCAATGAAACTCAAGCATGGTTAATTAAAAAATATGAGGAAATGCGCAGAAATTCCAAAATTAGCAATCTGTGTATAGCTCGCACGTGCTGCTTGTGACGGCGCGTGTCTCGGCCGCAGTCGGTTGGTCGGTACGCCGATTGCACTGGACTGAACGCGAGGCAACCGTGAAGCAGAACGCAGCTGACGAGAATGACGCTGCGCAACCGGGCACGTTCGAGCGCGCTCTGCCGATCTACTGGTTGTCTGTGTCCATCGAGTGGCATTTTCCGTTTTTGTCGGCTTGAATTTGTTGATCACACAACGCACGTCGCATTGTATCGAGCTGGCACACACGCAGTTTTGCTTTGTTTTCTATTTGAAAACCCTAAATCGTAACATATCACTGATTTAAAAATACTTCAATACAATCGAACACTGACTGATTCAAAGCTTTTGCTGTGTACTATTGTGCATTTATTCAAACGTGTCCGGACTAACGTGACGTCATTTTATTTAAAAACGCCCGTTTGTCAAAGTACAGGCACTAAAATTTCAGTTTGGTGTGACTGATTCGACATTCACCATTTGTTTACGGGAAGAAATCGGCTAAACGGATAGTCTGGTTTGCTGTGAACGACAAGCGCATGTTTTGTGGCACATGACGTCATTTCAGTGGGACACGTTTAAAAAAATAGGCCATACTCCAGTGCTCATTTTCTTACAGGTCAGTTGAGCTCTCAAGAACACCTGCACAATAATACACTTGCAGCAAAAATTGCCTTTTCAGCTCGATCTTGCATTTATCTTTCGCACCTGCACCGAAAGGTGACATGAATGCAAGCAAGCGATCGACGCATTGAAACCGATTCACTCATTGTTTCATGTCGGTCCAAAAGTGCTCTGGACAGAATCGCATGCTGGGTGGAGCTTTTGAAAAAGGTTGGCCATTGATGCATGTTCAAATAAACACCGACACACTCATTCACACACGCACACGCCACTCAAACAAAGGTTGCACACACACACCGGAACACAATCATTGAAATGCCATTATGCCTTTGTTAAAAGCACTATTTATATTGCTGTTGCCGTTGTCGAACATTTTGGTCTGCCTGGCACGTTTGTTATTGAATGGTTACATGTGAGAAACTCAACAATCTTGCTGATTTGTTGTGTGGCGACTGACCAATCAGCGCCTTCATTTGAAATAGAAAATAGAAAAAAGCGAATAAAGTTCACTAAAAGTTCGTGTGCAGCGCAACGAAATCCAACCCGAGTCGACGATCTGAACGAAACGTAAACGTTTGTTCAGCATAGAAATAATGGCACAAAATTAGCGTAACGACAGTAACGTGTCTGTCGTGTGAAAATGACGTGTCTCTGGTAAATTTGCATATTTTAGCGGTCCACTTACAGAAAACAGCGTTTTCAAAACATTAAGAAACCGTTAAACGAGCGCTAACGGTGGCGCGGTCAGGGGCACATGCAACGGCGGTGGTGACAAACTGCAGTGGCACACAACAACTGGAAATTATGTCAAATAAATAAAAATGCAAAATGCGCCGCACGCAACGCAAACAACGCGCATAGCGACAATGCTCACAAATTGACTACTCAATCTTCGTCTTTGCATCTGGTTGCAAATTGAGATTTACGATGTGGTGAAAAAAGAAAACGTAAAAGGTGTGTGTTATGGTAAATAAAACGCACAAAGTGGAAAATAAATAACCATAAAATGGTACATGTACATGTATGTACTATGTTTTGCTGCAGTAATGTAAACAGCAAAAGGTCAAAAATGCTTGTTCCAGCAGGACGGAAAATAAAAAAAAAACGCTTGTAGTGAATGGCTGGGCAATATCTGAAATGGCTCTCGTGATTATTGGCCAATGTGATCAAAGCAGCTGATCGCGGTTGCCGACAAAAAAAAACATTGAAATCTTTCCGCAACTTCAGTTATATTGAAGGTGTCAGCTGAACGACCAAAAAATGCACAATAATAAACCAATGTACGCTGTAAATGAGATGTTTCTCTGCAGCCAATCACGATCTAACAGGAATGGATCAAGCTTCCATTGCAGCAACATGTGACAGCAAAAGTGGCTAGGAGGCTTGACTGATCACAACAGGACAACCACAAACATAAGGCAATGTTCTGACCGGATAACTTTTTGGCTATATGTTGTACAATTGTTGTGCGTGTGTGTATTCATATGTTCGATTTTGACTTTTATTGAAATATATTTGTGTTTTGTTGTGTTGTGTTGTCGCAATGTGGCTGGAGCAGAGAAAATCGCGGTGCACTTCAAAAGCGGCCCAAAACCATTGGAGAGGCGCATAGCAGCGCAGCAATATGTGCAGATTACTGTTTGATTAAACATATAGCACCCAGAAAATACACATCGGCCCTTTGATGTGCACCGCCAGTGCATCGAATATGTGGATCGACAAAATGTGAACACACACATACAGAGTCACACGCACACGTCTGTCGTTTCACACCTATGCATTTTTTAACTAGAACGTTGAAAACGAAAGTCTGAACGCAGTGATTGGCCATTGAAACCGCATCAAATTCGAATTCAACCGAGTTGGGGAGTGATTGAAAGGCCAACACATGCGTGGACACGTTTGTTTCTCACGGTTGGTTTTCAGCAGTTTACATGTTCAACAATGTATTCACCGATTTTGGAAGCCGCGCGCGACCCGTAACGTCAAGAGTTGCTCTGAGCATATGGGCAACCCTTTTTGCAACAAGAGTTTCTTGAAGCCACTGCAAAAGAAAATGAAACGGAACAAAATCTAGAAACTGTACATGGCACATCCAGGAACGAACACACCCGTTTTGCAGTTTTTTTTTGAGTTGGAAACCACGAAAAAGAGCATTGTGGTAGCGGGTGCGGAAATCGGCGCCAAAAATCGCGAACCTGCGATAACGAACGATTGAGCAGTGGCGTTTGAAACGACTGTTTAGTTGGTTGGTTGGTTGGTGTGTATGTGTTTCAATACAACATTGTAGGTGTAAAACGGTTGTGCTGCATATCATTATATATTCTCTACCTGTTGTTCAGTTTTTTGTATTCTTGCCGCCCGAACTGCTTTGTACGCGGCACAGCTCAAAGGCACTCAACAGCAGTGCCAAAGATTGAACATCTTTTTTCTATTGAAAAACAGCGCGAAAATGGATGATCGAAAACGCTGGTCCGCTTTTGATGGGCAGCCACAAAGTGTTTTTCACGCTCAGATTAAAGACCGCAAATGCTGCCTGTTTATCTGGAAAACTTTTGCCACATTGACGGAAACAATGGGCGATTCACTGGCAAAACTTTCAGAATAATGAGAGAAAACGCGAAAGAACTTTTTCAGATTTCAGTTGAGAAGATCAATTTGCGAGATTGTCATATAGAGCCTTTGAGAAAAGTGAGAAAAACCCAGAACGGCCCTGTCGACTTCGAGGTCAATAGAAAATGGAAAAAGTCGAGATATGCGGACGGATGGACGGTGCTTTTGCAGTTTCTCCGTTGCCATTGGTCACATTTGTTGGGTGGCTCACTGTTGGCAGATTTGTCTATTGATTAATATTGTCAATCACGACATGCACAGCATTCGTATTGTGTGTGTGACACGAGACGAGCCTCTAAATGTTATATTTCTTAGAAATTATTCTGTCTCTCGTTCGTGGCAGCGTTTTTACACGAGCGCTCGCCTGTTCAATCGACGCATTGCTCTATGCATCCTTTGATGTTTGCCGCCCCGGCTGTTTATTAAAACCCATTTTTATTTGGACGTGTGACTTGTTTCCGACAAAAAACGAGACGAAGAGATAGATATAGCACAATACAGCACATGTGTACGAACATATATGAAGGTGCTTTATCTAATACCATATTTTCACTTACAGACTGCCCATGCCAGTGGTGCTTTTGTTGGACACGCACTTGCAAACCACTGTGATAAGCGCGCAAATTGCGATTCTTTCACGATTGTGAATAAATGCTGATAGATGAAGCCCTGGTCTAAAAACAGTGCACTCTGACATGCAACACAGTAATGTTGCACAGTCACACAAACACCGACGCATCCGCACGTACAACCTTGCAGCAGCACGTGTTCCTTCGTGCGTGGGGCGTCTGCGTTTCTGCCTGCGCAGCATTAAACCGAGTGTTCGGTCTTCAGAGGACGACTTTATTGGTATTTGGGTCTCAGCACTGACCATGATGTTTTCTCCATAGACCCACCTCAAGTGTTTTTCGGAAACCACCTCAAGTGTGGAAACCGTGACGGAATTAAGCGAGTTTTCGGGTACACTGAGCTCAAAAAAAGCTAATCAAACTTCTGATCAAGCGTTTGATTGTGCCCTGAACGCATATGCGGAGAGGGGGATGGAAGGAATTTTTTTTTTAAAGTCAGCTGAAACTCAAAAACGTCACATTAGAATATCTGGAAAACATAAGAAATCAACAAATGTTGTGAAATGCAGACGGTTGATTTAGCTGCAACAAATACCAAATGATGAACGTTGATGACAACTCGAGTGTTCACAACACACGAAAGATGAAAAAAGCAATACGCACATATAGTCGTTTGAAAATGCCGAATGCCGAATTGCATTTGAACCGTCTTTGATCCCTCTGATGTTTCACTTTGAGTCTGAATGTGCGTGAGCGGTTTTCCGTCCAACAGATGCGAATTTATCGTTTCAAATGCAAATTTCTTTGATCTCTTTTTTTTTTATTTTTGAAAATTGTATTTTCTTTGATTTCAGCGTCAAAGATGCAAATTTTGTGCAGAAAAAACAGAATTTCAAAACGGTTCGTGTTCAAAGTTATGTTCACTAGCCGACTTGCACGCTTTTCCAAAAACAATAATTATGACACACAAACATACAATATACATGATCACCGTTGACGCCGTTTATGACCGTCGCAGCTTAAGTAGCATTCATTTATGGTTGTGTTGTCTTTTATCCTGTAGTCGCAATGATCATTAGACCGTTGTGTCGTCGTGACTGTACTTTTTGTCGTTGTGACTGTACTTTTTGTCGTTGTGGTTGTCATTGCTTTTTTTGACTGTTTGACCTTCCCTTCATTGTACCGTTTATGGCAACAAAATATACAAAGAGCATTAACGAGTGCATATTTTCTAGGCTTTCGGCGTGGTTCATCGTTCATGCCTTCCGGCAACGTCCAGTTTTAGTGCTAATCGCCTCGCCTCTGTCGAAACCTCCACAGCCGACGACTGAGATTTGTTTGCTTTTGAAATAATTTCTTCCTTGTCGTCAGCAACTGATGAATCAAACTGAACAGCCGCTACAGTAATCGCATTCGTGGACGTCTTTGCAGCGTCCATTTCATTTTCCGGTTTTGCGGTGTCGTTGTTGTTACCGTCAGAGTCAGTTGAAACGAACGCATTAGCTGGCTCCCGCAAACGTAGTCGTGGCAGCTGTACTCTGCGCCACGTCGGTTAGACAGCTCTTGGATTTCGTCGCTGGATTTTCGTCTTCCTTCAACGGAATGATACCTCCACCACTGTGCACCGCCAATGCAACCACTGACATTGAAACCAACCATACTGAGGAACAATTCGGCATGGTTGTCACGTCACGTCACGGTCTGCAGGTGTGTACAGTTCCACAATGAACAGCGGCGTTCAATAATCACCCGGAAAAGTAATAAGAAAACAAAA
>JASANC010005885.1:0-96546 GCA_030248135.1 Theristus sp. LFF4_11 | reverse complement strand
TTTCTGCATCTTCATGATTGTTGTGTCTATCACATCTGGTCTATGTTTTGGATACTTTAGATTTTTCTCGCTTTTCAGCTCTCGTTTGCTCCCGCCGCCGGGCTCTGGCAGTCAGTCGTCAAAAAACCCGTTCTCGTGATTGTTGTTATCTTGTTTGAAGCCTCGATTTCTTAGACATTGAATCCATGCGCGAATATGTATTTTTCTTGCTGTATTGGTTCTCGCAATAAACTAATAAACTCGCAAGTGTTGACTCTGCTGAATTAGAAATAAAATCTCCCGCATTCAGGTAGCTTTATCACAACACAGCGTCCGATGGCCAGAGCGTTGCTTGAGCGCAAACACTTGCAAATCACCGGATTTCCTTTGGTGCTCACTGCACACATTTACATGTAATTATAAGCAACTTCCGCTTCTGATTTTTGTTTTGTTTGTTTGTTGCCAATGTGCCAAAATGTGATGCCGTGTGTGTGTGTGTGTGTGTGTGTGTGTGTGTGTGTGTGTGTGTGTGTGTGTGTGTGTGTGTGTGTGTGTGTGTGTGTGTGTGTGTGTGTGTGTGTGTGTGTGTGTGTGTGTGTGTGTGTGTGTGTGTGTGTGTGTGTGTGTGTGTGTGTGTGTGTGTGTGTGTGTGTGTGTGTGTGTGTGTGTGTGTGTGTGTGTGTGTGTGTGTGTGTGTGTGTGTGTGTGTGTGTGTGTGTGTGTGTGTGTGTGTGTGTGTGTGTGTGTGTGTGTGTGTGTGTGTGTGTGTGTGTGTGTGTGTGTGTGTGTGTGTGTGTGTGTGTGTGTGTGTGTGTGTGTGTGTGTGTGTGTGTGTGTGTGTGTGTGTGTGTGTGTGTGTTTGGCTTATGGCTGTTCACTTCTTTTGTCACAAATACAGTGTGACGAGAATTCAGACACCACTGGAGTCACTCCAGCAAGCAGTTTGCCAAAAACAGCCACCTGACTGCAATTCAATCATTTTTATTTCTTTCGTTTCAGAAGCGATCAGGGCAAAGTAAAGCACACACAGTTCACAACGTCAAAAGAAAAATAAACGAAATGTTCTCGAATCGTTACAGATGCATTGTTGCTTACGGTGGCATCCACTCCACATGTTGTTTAACCTGAGTGAAAATGCTGAATTTTAGTGATTTTATAGTTTTTTTAGTACGTTCTGCTAAAATATCATTTAAAAAAGTAGAATTTGGCAATAAACATTGAAAACAAAAAATGTATAACTTAATTTTATAAGTGCTTCAAGTTTTATGGCTTTACGTGCAATCAGTCGGACACACCAGACATTCACTTTTTATGGTTTTTAAGACACCCTGTCATTAAGGTAAAACCGTTTTTGCACGATAAAAACGAAAAGTACCGTATTACCCCAATAAACCCCCATGGGGAATACGTCAGCGACTTTTAGGGGTGGGGGGTTATTGGTGGGGGGGGAGGTTTATTTACAAAAAATTCTAGGGGTGGGGGTTTATTGAAAAATGGCAAAAATACCTTGCATGGCAGGCAAGAAAGTCGCAGAAACTTTTTCTCTACATAGAAATTTCCTTTTATAACAGCCTTTTGTAATGAAATTACTATTAACTCATCCATTTGGGGTCTTTGGTAGCACAATTTCATCATTTTCACTGCAACCAGCCACTAAATTCGGTGGGTATGTGTTTCAAACAGGTTTCCAATTAACCCCCATGGGGGACTATTTGTGGGGGGATTATTCGGAAACTGGTCGGGGGTGGGGGTTTATTGGGGGTAATACGGTAACACCAGTTTGTACTCCTGAAAAAATCGTTTTCCTCACCATGAATTTCCGTGCCATCCACATATTCATCGTGCTCGTTGATGTAGTCATCAGTTTCGAATTTCTCGCGCAGGACGGAGAAAATGCAGTTGACCCTTTTCAATTCTTCAGTCTTCGCCGGATCCCCGTGCATGTCCGGGTGCAAGTCAAGGCAGATCTGTCGCCACTGGTACCGTGCTTCGTGCCACGAAGCATTCGGGTCCATTCCGTGGCCGATCATAGCCAGCAATTGCACCACCGATAGCGTAACTTCATCAACATAAAATATTTACAGCGCTCACGTTCGTGCCACCCGATCGAGTTCACGAGGGATTAGAACTGCTACGCCACAAGTACCAGCGATCAGCAATCATTCAAGAGATGGTCAACTACATGGACGCCACGTACGTGTCAGGTACAGTATTGACATTTTTTGTTTGTGCCGAATGTGAAAAACGGATCTTTGGTACTTACATGGTTGCCGTAAATTTCGGGTCAACAAATGCTCGATCAAGTGAATCGATTGACAAAGCAAATTGCAAACGTCAGTTTTGCTTTTTTTCAAAACAAGAAAACTTATTCTCTAAAAATGCGGGAGACGCATATAAAAGGAGGAATATGGCCTTGCGTAAGCAGTGAAAGACTTGGCTCGACAACGCTTTTCAAATCTCTGATGTAGTACACGCGGATACAAGTACATAACAGTCATATTTTTGCGCCGTTTATTTTTTATTTCGGTTGCACATGTGCAGTGGAGGTATGTCACTTTCCACCCGGTCCTGGGGTGATGGCTCCTACTTCCTATTCGGGCCGACGAACTGCTGACAAACGTCATCGACGACGGCGGGCAACCGAGGGGACGACGGGTGATGACGCCAATCAGCGTTGTGCAGCCGTACTTGGCTTGTAGACAAGTCATCAGAGCCCAGGGGAGTGCTTGGACAGCGGTTAGCGGGAGGGGACGGCAGCCTCGCCAGTGGCATAAACTGGGTGCCAGTTCAGTTTGTCTGCATCCGCCGGGTTAGTGCTACACTACTCTGCATCTATGCCCTGCAGAACAGCTGGGAGAAATTGACGGGTGTAGCGGCGCGATTACGAGTCACTACGGGGTTTGAAATTTATGTTAGTCACTACTCCTATAAAGTCGCACCGGATAGTTGGTGGAATGTTCAGAGGCTTTATTTCTGGCATTTAGCGACCACTAAAACCACTAAAATAACAATCAGACTTTAAATCTGGTTTGCACAAAATGTATGGCAGAGGCATTGGGGAACGCAAGGTCTCCTTCTGTGACAAAGGCAATGACTCACCGGTTTATCCTGTCACAAAGTTTGGTAAAAAGGGTGAAAATCAACGGAAGACAACACTTTTTGCACTGTTGCTGCTGTGTGCACAGCGGTGCGTGCGTTAGCAACAATGAAAAGCTACATGCAGCAATGTTTTGCAATCTCTGATGTTTCTGTTTTTGCACAGAATTTACAGAATTTCGCACATGGTGTGATTTTACACTAAACTGAAGAGGACAATTGAAAAATAACTTAAAAATTTTTACGCTTTTCAACAAGCGTTTAAACAACAAACGCGGCGCAAAAATATAACTCTTATGTACTTGTATCCGTGTGTACCACATCAGAGACTTGAAAAGCGTTATCGAGCCAAGCCAGAGTCCGACTGCACCCAGTTTCGGAAACGAGCGCATGCCACAACGTGTCTCCTCATGAATGCCAATTCTTGAATTCAGATCTCGAGCGTAAAGGAAAAACTCATGGCGCTGTCGGGAAACGCAACGCCGAGGGTGCGAGATGCACTGCAACAGTTGATTGCTTGCGCTGGCTGTGTGTGAGAAAAAGTTTCATTTTGTTGTTTTCAACGCATGTTTGTTTTTTGTTGTTTTTGTCGTCAACATGGTTTACCGGTTTTTTGGCTTTTTTTGTGCTTTTCAATTTGTTACCGTTACTGATAAGTCATGCAGAGTGATTGTTTTTTGAGAGCAGAGTTTTGATCGGAATGATAGTTTTTGGCAAGCCGGGTTAGATTAAATTTTGATTTGTAGATCGCGTTTTTGTAGGCTGTTTCAGGTTTTTTTTGGGTCTTACCTCTTTGTTATTTCCGGTGTCACAACATTTCCTTTTCGCTCGGCTCCCCACGACTGCCCCGCTCGTTATAACAGCGTTACACGATTGTTTTTGTACAATTGACTTATGTTGTCACATGTGGGCAGCGAGTGTCGTTGCAGTGTTTAAATCGACATTTATATGTTGCGTTGCATTGCAGTCAAATGTTTTTGCAGTGAGTTGTGTCAGTCTTACTTCCACGACTGCTTTTGTCTTTGTATTGCTCTCATATCAACAAATGGTCATTTTTTTCATTCCTTTTTCTCTGCTGTTGGACTCCTGAAAATACAGTTACAATGTGTTGTTTGGTACTTTTTGTCTACTTTGTGCCCATTTGCCTGCCCATTCGTGTGGGTTGACAATAGTCAAATTTACGGTGCTTCAAAGTTGCTTCGTACAAATAAATCAATAAACGTTGCAAGGGTTTGCTTGTGCAAAATCTTGAATTTTGAATTGGTTTCAGCGGGTGGAAAGTAAGGTAGAACTGAACTCAGCGGGAAGTGACAGAAAACTGACTGAAAAGTAAATGGAGATATCCGGAAATGTCTGAAAATGCGGGAAATGTCCGCGGGAAATGTCCGCGGGAAATGTCCGCGGGAAATGTCCGCGGGAAATGTCCGCGGGAAATGTCCGCGGGAAATGTCCGCGGGAAATGTCCGCGGGAAATGTCCGCGGGAAATGTCCGCGGGAAATGTCCGCGGGAAATGTCCGCGCGGGAAATGTCCGCGCGGGAAATGTCCGGTGCGGGAAATGTCCGCGCGGGAAATGTCCGGTGCGGGAAATGTCCGCGCGGGAAAAGTCCGGTGCGGGAAATGTCCGCGCGGGAAATGTCCGGTCGCGGGAAATGTCCGCGCGGGAAAAGTCCGCTGCGGGAAATGTCCGCGCGGGAAATGTCCGCGCGGGAAATGTCCGCGCGGGAAATGTCCGCGCAGGAAATGTTTGCGCGGGAAATGTCCGCGCGGGAAATGTCCGGTGCGGGAAATGTCCGCGCGGGAAATGTCCGCGCGGGAAATGTCCGGTGCGGGAAATGTCCGGTGCGGGAAATGTCCGCGCGGGAAATGTCCGGTGCGGGAAATGTCCGCGCGGGAAATGTCCGGTGCGGGAAATGTCCGTCCGCGCGGGAAATGTCCGCACGGGAAATGTCCGCGCGGGAAATGTCCGCACGGGAAATGTCCGCGCGGGAAATGTCCGCGCGGGAAATGTCCGCACGGGAAATGTCCGCGCGGGAAAAGTCCGCGCGGGAAATGTCCGCGAGGGAAATGTCCGCGCGGGAAAAGTCCGCGCGGGAAATGTCCGCGAGGGAAATGTCCGCGCGGGAAAAGTCCGCGCGGGAAATGTCCGCGCGGGAAAAGTCCGCGCGGGAAATGTCCGCGCGGGAAATGTCCGCGCGGGAAAAGTCCGCGCGGGAAATGTCCGCGCGGGAAAAGTCCGCGCGGGAAATGTCCGCGTGGGAAATGTCCGCGGGAAATGTCCGCGGGAAATGTCCGCGCGGGAAATGTCCGGGAATCTTGTTGTTGTTGCCAAAATGGTCTATTTCAAATTCAGTGAATCTGAATCAGAATATTAGAAATTCTGTGAATTCTAATGAGAAAAAAAACAACCGAGTCAACCTGAATTGGTATTATTGTATAGTATTGTGGATTTATTCAAACGTGTCCGGACTAACGTGACGTCATTTTATTTAAAAACGCCCGTTTGTCAAAGTACAGGCACTAAAATTTCAGTTTGGTGTGACTGATTCGACATTCACCATTTGTTCACGTGAAGAAATCGGCTAAACGAATAGTCTGGTTTGCTGTGAACGACAAGCGCATGTTTTGTGGCACATGACGTCATTTCAGTGGGACACGTTTAAAAAAAATAGACCATACACAAAATCCAACCGATCGCCGGCACTGATCCGTCCTCATATGTCATGTCCGTTTATCATGATCTCAATTTCTGTATCTCCTGGCCGTCAACAGTGGTGCCGCCATTAACAGCAGTAATTTCAGGGGCACTGTTCGTGACGTCGTCGTCGTTGCGTCGCTTTTGCTCTCGTACGAGCTGATTGGCGGTCGCACGAGCACGATTGGAAACTTTCGCTCGAGGCGCCAGTTGACCTGCGCGCTCGTACAGTGGTGCTCCGTGACGGCGCACACCTGCAGCGTGTAGTTGTAGCGGGCGTCCGTGTCAAAGACGGCCGAACGGTCGGCGCCCGAAACCTGCGTGTTGCACTTGTTCCGTTTGTACTGTGCTCCTGTCCGCCTGGAGGATGCCCTGCGCGGGTGTCCGTGTCCCGAGACGTAAAAGTGCTCCCCAAAACACCGCGTATGCCGTGTCCATTTTTATTTCGGGCCACAACAAAAACTGAAAACCGTGTCCAAACCTTTCCGCAAAGATTTTGTCCAAAACGCTCCATTTCTTGTGGCTGCCGGTGGTAACCACTCAAAAATGGCGGTAGCCGCAAAACAAATGGAGGGTTTCGCTAAAAGCGTATGGAAACGGTTTGCCCATGGACAAGGAGCGGGACGCCCGGGCGGATAACACATCGTTTGTTCATTGTGCGCTGCGGTGTGCAACTGACCTGGCGCATCTGTTCGCTGTACTCGTCGAGCAGCAGATTGTAGTCGGTCCATCGGGCGGCGGCGATACGAACGAGATACGCGACGGGGCGTGCGTGCCGCTCGAAATGCCACGTGAACTCGGTGGTGACGGTGGTCGATCGTGGCTGACTGTTGCCTGCATACAACGTTGCGAGAACACTCGTACGTGGAAATCCGCGTATTGTATTGCGTGCAATTTTTTTGGCATTATGTACGTCAGCAGCACGGTTCATCCATAACGCGACAAAAGACCGCATAACAGATATGACGTCGAGCACATCGGTCACGAAGATCGTGATAACAATTACGGAACGACAAAATTCCGTGCCATTCCATTTTATTTAATCGCGAAAAAAACAGGAACTCCGATAAAACTGTATGAACAGCATACATTGTAGGTAGTTCGTCGGAGACCCAAACCCAAAAAAAGTATCTGTTCTTTCGAAAACTGAATGGGGAAACGGAATGAATAAGCGAACCAGTAAACTGCTGCAGTCGACGTCCGTCCGCCAGCGAGGGCGCGCAGTCCAAGCGGCACACGGTCTGCTGGCTGAACGCCGGACACGCCTGTTCCATCGCGACGCCCAGCTGACGTCGATTCGTGCAGAGCAACTGCAACACCGTGTGTATGTCTTTTGTAAAAACTGCGCTGCAAAGTGTATCTCGACAGACGTTTCAACCAATTGTTAAAACTGTGTACCGCCGGGCACCTCAATAGATTGCAAAAAAAGCGCAAACATTCAATTTGGTGAACTGTGGGTTTGGATTTTTCTGTGCAGTCTGTTGAGCTACCCGGTCATACCTTCGGTTGGAGACTTTCAGTAAGAACAATGATGATACAAAGCTCGACGGAGCTCCATGGCACTGAAACTGCGCATTAATTATGGCTGGCACTGTATCCTTGGTGTTTTCGTCGGAGGAATTGAAGGCACAGAAAAAAAAAACAAAAAACACCACCAGTGTGCCATTTAACGAACGTTCAACTCGGCGCTGTCCGTCTGCGGCTGCGTGTCCGTGCCGGTTGTGCTGCTGGTGCCAGCCGCCACCGCCGTCGTCATCAGCGTTTCGTTGCTCGTGTAGTAGCGCACGTGACAGTTCGCATAGCGGGACGCCCGCGACGTGATCACTTGACCGATCAGAAACTGGCACTCGTGGGCGAGGTGCGCCTCCTGCAGTCAGCGGACATGTACAGTCAATCTCGCTAATATATGCAACTGGCTGATTGGTTGGTCATAGCAACTCTCAGCGCTGATTAGTTAATCATGAGGTGTTCTCAGCGCTGATTGGTTGGTCATCACGTCATGTTCGCGTCATGTTGCATTTATTTTTCAGATGGACTGTATGATCGTTTATTTTGGTCGCGAGACTCAATAATGCGCGCACAGATGGTAAACAGTTTTATGCATGACGCGCGAATTCAAATTTGACAAACTGATCCGAGTCCCCGAAATAGGACCGAGTCACTGTGGCGATTTCGAATTGCCACATAAAGATTGAAACTTAGGTTTCCTTTCCACGTTGCAAACCCATTGAGTCGCAGAACCTGAACAATTGATAATGATATGCGCATGGAGTTTGCTTCAACCGTCAGTGCGATGAGCACCACGCCGAACTACTGCTCCAAACTTTTTTTATTAAAAAAACGTTGCATTGCTGTGTTATGCAACACAGCGGCGGCAAAACATGTGCCCCGACTTTTCACTACAGCTGAGAAAACCGTTGTGGTGATTGGATGGAAGATATTCTTCTTTCCAGTGCAGTGCGCTGCCGGTGCATGCGTTCACAGTCACGCAAACCATCAGTGGGAGAGTGCGAATTTGCTTTTCAATACCACGCAAACAGTCTTCTCCCATATCTAAATCACGTTTTCGCTCTCTCTGCACAAAGTTGCCGTGTGCACGTTTCCACCAACCGTCAAATAAACGTCGATGTACTGTAGACTCTGCACGCCGGTCTGTCGGTGCTGGACGCACGGCGGCTGCAGATCGTCGGTCATACTGCGGAACAGACTTCGGCATCCGAGCAGCTTTGCGTACGGCTGCGGACGCACGTGCACCTGCGATGGTGTACACAGTTGAGTTCAAATTATTGGCAATCAGCTGATTGGTTGGTTGGTGGTCACGTGATGCATGCGTTCTGTGCAGGCGTTGCTGTGACGCGGCGGAGTCGGTCGTTCTGCACAGAACGCACGCATCACGTGACCACCAACCAATCAGCTGAGGCCCTATAATTTACAGTTCGACTGATGTGGCGCGGTGTCGATTTATGAGCGAATACGAGTGTGAATATGGATGAGGACGAAAAAATTACATCAGATGCGATTTAATCTGAGAAATTTAATCTGAAAAAGCTGTTGTTTTGTTAGCTGCCGACAATGAAACTGGCAGACTTCTTTGAATTCTGTGCGCGTTTAAAAAACTGCCTTTTAATTCACAATAAAAAACGTCAAAACATTTGCGAAAAAATGCACGTAAAACGTCACGTAAAATAATTTCACGTCGCGTCGGGCTTTACAACAAGTTGTACGCGTTGTTTCTGCTTTTTGTACAGTGTGTTCGCTTAAACCTGTCACTTTTGAAACCTGTTAAACAAACTGCTCTCTCTGCACCTGCGTCTCCGCATCCACCGTCCAATATTTCAGTCGAAAGTCACCATCCACTGTGACGCGCGCTTTGTAGATCACCTGAAACGTGCAACGTTTTCATCGTTTTTCAATTTCTACATAATAATCTAAAGTCGCATGATATGGCAATCGAAACTGTACGTTAGTTATTGGTTTTGTATGTAACTAAATGCTAGTGCTTACATGCTTGCAGGCCATGTGGATATACAAATGCCGAAATGCACGCATCAGCTGCACGTGTTAGCAACCAACCACAATCAGCTATGTAGTGGTGCAAATTAGCCAAAGGGACTGTACTGAGGTGTCGATTCGCAGCATCAGAGTTCCCAGTAGTGTTGCGGCGGTAACCGAAAACGGACGGTTACCACCGAACCGTACCGTCAAGAACTTGAGTAAACCGTACCGAATTTTTTTTCTTTTTGAACCGAGTGCGGTGACGCATCGGTTTTTTGTGCATGAAGTAACTTTGAAACACTGACCCCGGTGGACGTGGGGCAGGTTGCCTCAAGCTGATTGAACACCGGCACCAAGGAGGATTGCTGCACGCGCATCGGTCGCTGCAATCGCGGCTGCGGCACTGGCAGCGACTGAAGGACACGCGCGCCGTTGCCGAAGATTACCTCAAGCAACATCTTTTATTTTAGTTCAAAAATTGGCAACGGGATCCGAGTCCCCTAAATAAGACCGGGTCACTTTGGCTATTCTGAATTACCACATACAGATTGAAACTAGTTTTCTTTTACGTCCACAACCGCATTGAGTCGCAAGTCTTAAAGAAAAGGTGATACGTATTTTTGACGCCACACGGGTTCCGCCAAACTGAACGTGCCGGCTTGTACTGGCAGCGTGACAAGCGCATGTTTCAGCACATATGACGTTCATAATTGGTCCGGGTCCGAAACGTTCGAATAAATGGGGCTATATTTACCTCGAATTCGACCTGCTGACATATGCCGTAGGTGCGCGCCATGCTCGCGATCGGCACGTTCAGGAAGAGGTAGTTCGGATTGACGCGCAACTCCTGCCAGGCGTTCTGAGCGCCGAACACTGGCTGGCCGTCGCTGTCGGCAATGGTGCGATAGCGGACGCGGGTGTTTCGGTCGAACGCATGGACACTGCTGGTGCCGGCTGATCGGTTCTGGCGAAGCTGCGATGTGCAAGTTTTGTTTGCACGCGACATTTCGTCAGAAATGCTCTGCTCGCTCCGCCAAACACCAACGGCGTGCCACAAGTTGCTGACAACCAAAGTTACACTACTCAACATTCTGCTCAATAACTAACGATGTGCGTGCAGGAAAGTGCTGACTAAACAAAATGTTTTGTCCTGATCGTTTCATCGGCGACTCGTGAAATCAGATCGTATAACATTTTTCAACGGTGTTTTTTAACAAAAGAACGACATGTATTTGCAGAATGGAGAAACAAAAATGAAATCTTACTTCAACAAGAAGTCCATTTTGCTCGTTAAACTGAAATATCAGCGGGCTGCCTCGTTGTAGCGCTTGCGCGAGCGAGTAAGACAGTGACAGAAAACCAAACAACGTCGAGAAGATCAACAGTCGGAACAGCATCATCCGTGTGTTTGCGAGAAAAAGTGATTTTTTGGCAGAACTTTCTACATTGCAGCTGTTTCCGAACAAGGTGTACGGTAGAAACAGCAAATGACGAACGTCATGATGAGTCAATTTGGCCGCCACACAGTCCGATTAATTTCCATGATTCGATTGTTTATTGGTTACAGTAGATTTCGCAATTTTATTGCGGTGTTCGGTGTCGCTTAATCATATGCGGTCTCATGGCAACGAAAACAGATGCGGCTCGTTATTATTGGTCTTCACTTTTTTATTTGCTTGTTGTATTTTATTAAGCCCAATAATACGGTAGCTGAACTGCAATATAATGTGCACAGGTACGTACTGTAGATGTAAGTACCAATATTTTGATATTATCTGTTATTTTGGTCCCGAGACTCAATGCGCGCATATGCGTGACGCGGCAATTTAAAACTGGTGAAGTGACCCGTGCTCGTAAGAAATGGTTGGGTCACTGGGGCAAATATGAATTGCCGCATTAAGCAAGAAACTGAATACCTTTTGACGTCTGCAAACGCGTTCAATCGCAGAGCTCAATGAAAAGAGAATACGTTGAATTCAACGATTGGATAAATAAGCGATGATCAAAATGGTTTCACCTGCAGAAACCAGAGCCGCCAGTCCACTACAGTCTTTAAAAAAAAACATCAAATGTTTCTGCAACTGAAGAAGAGTAAAAGCTGAATATTGGAAATTGCGCCAGCATTCTGGCAGAGAATTTCGCTATGAAAAGTTAAAGGCCAATTTGCTGTTGCCAACCAAATAAATTACAGAGTATATAAATTGCACAAACCACAAGAAACAATTCATTGTCGAGACAGAGTACAATAGCCGTCAAAAACTACGCTTTTTGGTATAAAATCTTTAGTTGTCTGTCACAACCATCATTTTCAAAAACATAATAAACGCACACAAAACTAAAGGAAGAATCATAAACCAGTACATGTTTTTATATGTATTTTTTTATTTAAAATTATGGAGTATACAAAAAATGCGCATAAAATCTTTGAAAAGTGATATGCCAATCTTGCATGTTTACACCTGATCAAACACAGTAGAAAAGACAGAAAAAACTTGAAACAATTTATCTAGATATTTATACCTGGGATATGCACGCATTTCCCATACACATGGGATGATTTTACCAGAGAGGAAATAACACAAATGTCCGTTTCAGAAACTTTAAAACTTTTAAAAACTTGAAATAAATAGAGAAATGGAACACAACTTTTGCTGAAAGCGCCAAAGCGCAAATTCAGAAAACTCAAATTTACCCAACAAAGTCTACAAACAATATGTGCCGCGTGGTACCATTTTTGCTGCAAAAATTGCAAATTATTTTCCGTTTTGACATTCATCCAGCGAATTTTGGCTAAGCGCCCGCGCGATGGTGAAGTTGTTTTGGGTTTGAAAGCCGGTTTTTTTGCAATGTATGATCGTATTATTGTGATTATTATTTTCATTAAACATATGTCATCAGATTGTTTACGTTGTATGATGCGTGCGCGCGTGTGTGCATTTTTGAGTGCACATGCGGTAGTTTTGCTCCCAACTCATATTCACATGTGAAAGTAGGCGTTTTTTGATTCAAAACTCTCGTATGTTTATGATTGTTTGAGTTTCACATGAAAAACATACCAATGTAAAAGTATGTACACCTGATTTTGTCAAATGTGCTTGCACCGAAAAAAATGCGCACGCACCGGCGTTGATTCTACGCTTTCATGATAAATACAGTTGTGTGTGCACACTTTGGAGCAATCTCGGTCAGTTGGCATGTATCAACCGGCTTGCGTGAGGGATTATGTGTTCGATTTCGTTTGAAAATTTCGCTGTACAGTGTATCCTCATGAAAAGCCGAAGTTTTCCCAAAAAAAGTAAACGTTTCACTTCCAACACCCAATAACCCTCATGTTACTACTTTTATTCCACGATTGCGTTTGATGACCGAAGCAAAATACTGACTCCTCCACAGATTAGGATTAGTACACTTTTCTGCTGATAAACTTTACTATACGTCAATTGCAATAAAACGGATTAGTGAGCTTTAGAACAATAAATGCCTAGATTACGTGTATGTCTATGACTTATTTTTTTAAACCTGTCCCACTGAAATGACGTCATGTGCCGCCAAACATGCGCTTGCCGTTCTCTGCAAACCAGACTTTCCGTTTAGCCGGTTTCTTCCCGCAAACAAATGGTGAATGTCGTATAAGTCACACCAAACTGATATTTTAGTGCTTGTACTTTGACAAACGGGCGTTTTAAAAGCAAATGACGTCATTTTAGTTTTGGGATACGTTTGAATAAATCCACAATACTTGTTTCATTGTTGAGTCGACTGACAGAACACAGGTGCTTGTCAGCGCTAACCGCGACTCGGGCACGGACAATAGTTCGCGTCTTCGCCAGGCGGACCCTGTGGTCCGGGACGGCCGGGACCTCCGGACTGGCCTGGCTGACCGTCCGGTCCCGGTGGCCCTTGGCCCCCGGGGCGGCCGGGCTCTCCGCGAGCGCCCGGGTTTCCAGGCGTGCCGGGTTGTCCATTCGGTCCGCCATCGCCGCGTGGACCAGGTGTTCCTGGGAAAAGGCCGGTTGATTTTGGCGTGTTACTGGCGTGTTTTTTTTGAAGTACCAAAGCCAGACACATTGTCTGGATGCTGATTGCAACGGTTTTTTTAATTTTTATTCACCTGGTCGTCCCTTTTTGCCGCGCTCAGCGTCACTTCCGGCCGGTCCGGGTTCGCCATTCTTGCCGGGCAGTCCGTTGCCGCCGGGCGGGCCGGGCGGTCCTGGCGGGCCCTTGCTACCGGGGTTCGCGGGACGTGCTGGCTCGCCGGGTCGGCCTTTCTCGCCCTGAAAATTGCCCTTTTGACTGCAATTTCAATAGAACTGTGTGTGAGCGGACTTTTTTCTGGATTCACTGTCAAATGTGACGGTTTAGCTGAATTGAACTTATGAATGAAGAGTTGTTCTTGAAAGCGCACAGCAAATAATAGTGATACAGACCTAGTCTGAACACGGTGTACTCGGTCATTTGTACCACAGTAATGTTGCAGAGTCACACACACACACACACACACACACCCAAACACACTGGCACACACACATGCGTGCACGATGACGCTGACGTGCACACGACTGTTGTAATATGTCGTATGTGCGCGTGCGTGTTATTGCTTGTGGTTCTGTGGAACACTGCCGTGTCATAAAACCAAGTGCGATATTCTCAATCTGGCGACTTTGTAGCATGTTACCGGGCGTCCTGGCTCGCCGGGAGTGCCGGGTCGGCCGGGCTGGCCAGGCTCACAGCGTCTGCAGGGCCCCGGCGGCGACATGCTCTCGGGCCATGGGGCGCCTGGTTCGCCGCGCTCTCCCGGCAGTCCGTCGACGCCTGTTTTTTGTTCAAAAATTTTTTTTGACCAGCAAGCGTGTCATTTGAAAATAATTTAGATTGTAAAATACGAAAACACGTGTTGAGAAAATATTAGTGTTCAAAAAGAAAAGTTTTAATCAACTAACCACGCTCAAAGAAACCAATAAAAAAACTAAACAAGACTCTAAAGAAAATTTTGAAGTAGGCCACTGATCCAATTAGTAGTTTTTTGTTGCGTTTCTGTTGAGTTACAGTTTACCACTGTTACCAACTTTTGGTCAACCCCTGATATATTTAAAATTTTTAAGCAAAAAGCATGCTCAGTGGTACTCATGCACGTACCCGGGTCGCCCGGCTCACCGGGAATACCGGGAGTGCCCGCTGGTCCAGGCGGACAGAGTTGCCGAGCAAAGCATTCTGCGAAAGAAAAAAAAACAATCAGAAAATCAAGAAGAAAACAACGATTTCTACAAATGTATCGTTATCGTTTTGAAAGAAGACTTCAGCGTGAAACGTATGTAGTTGAAGAAATTTGCACGAACGACACGTTGGTGTCTGGCGTTTTTGGCGTGCAAAGCTCGGTGGACGTTTGCTTGGCTCCGCTGATTTCAGTTGGCCCTCGATGGCGTTTTTCATTTCCTGTGAAAATCCGGGAAAAATAATTGAACTCCCTGCAACCTGATGCGTTTGCATGGGTGAAGAGGCATTCATGAGTAATGCGTTATCGTTTCCTCCGAAAAATGGCAAACTTTCCAAAACACTGACGTGTACGTAACCGAACCAACCGCAAACTCCTCCATGTCGAGTTGTAGCTGCATCTGGATGGAGCTGATCTTCGCCCAGTAGACGGGCACAAAGACAACGCAAAGGAACACGGCCAACAGGGAGACGCCCGTTGCTGCGTACGCCGCCAAACGCGTGTTGTCAAACATTGTGCACATTCCGGCTCAAACTGCGGTGGCGACAAGTTGGTTTTCCTGCAACGTCGAAACACTCAGTAGATTTCCGCAAATGTGAAATTTCTCTGTCGTCATTAACTGATACTGTGAACTGTTTGCATTACTTAAATACAATGCCCATGTAGAACAGGTTTTGTTGTGATGATCTTTCGAAAAATATCTTTGCATACCGGACTTTCCATGGGCAGTGAGAGAGACAAACAAAATAACCATGAACATATGCAAATAGGCAAAAATGGAGTAAAAAAAGTTGCCAGGATTGGCGCCGCAAGCACTGCAGTAAACCGTTTTTTGCTCCGAATTTTTGTGATCATTTGGTTTACGATGTTTTGCAATTTCTTATGTTCTGTTTTGGTCGTTTGAAATTGTTGGAACTGAGAATTTGAAATGATGGATGATACCAAGAATACCAATTACACGCCAGAATAGTTTGTATCATTGCACGAGATTGTGGTTTTCAAACAGTTTTTTGTCTTTTTCGTTCTATTTACGATTCCTAAGAAGGGTGTAAACTGTTGCAAAAATACATAAATGCCAGTCAAACAAACGAAGCGTTGAACTGACGGATGGTTTTTCATGTCGTTCACGTTTAGCAACGAAATGTTAACGAAAAGCGGTGATCGTTTGCATGATCGATTTGACGCATGAAAAAACAACAAGCGCCGATTCATCCGCAGACGGAACAGGATACAAAACAGGCTTTTCCGAATAATGTGACTTGCTTCTTGTTGACCGTTTTGATTGTTTGCAAGCCTCGTTATTGCATTCGAAAAATAATGCACAACAGTTCTACTCAAAACTCAGTAACATTCAATATTTTCATTGCAGGCCCAAATTTTGTGTTATTTGTGGACACTGTTCGTTTTCTTCTCTCGGGATACAACTCGAACGTCATCGAATAGCCCCTTCTTGGTTGCGAGCGCTCATTTTAGTTGCTGAAGAAACAAATTTGGATTAATATCTTCCACTTGATTTCCAGTGGTATACAACTGCATCAGACGATCGAAAATATTGGGGCCCGCATGCCTGGACAAGCTTTCGCAGCAACTGGTCGGTCATTGAAACCGCCAAACAACGCCAACTAAATTGTCGTTTCGCCTGTCAACTAAACCACCGTCACTTTTCCATGGTGACACCGGACTGCTACGAAGGCATTTTTGGATGCGAGGCGTCAGCAAACACCTTCGTGGTTGCTCACACCATTGCAACCCCTTCGGAATGTAGCTGAATAAAACATGGCACCTTTTCTTCAAGCGTGCAAAGCAAGGAGCAAATTCGAATGACAGAGAAAAGACTTTCCGAATTGCAACAGTGTGAGGTCGGATGTCACTAGGGAGTGGGGAGGACCGCCGTAATGGAAGTCACCTCATCTCTGTTGAAACCTCCGTTAGGAACTCACTTAGGAGCTCTGTTAAGAACTCACTTAGGAGCTCTGTTAAGAGCTCACTTAGGATCTCTGTTAGGAACTCACTTAGGAGCTCTGTTAAAAAACTCCCTTTCCAACTCCAATTGGTCCCATCCATTGTGTCCATTTGGTCGTGTCCCGGCGTTGATATCTTGTTCCAGATTTTTTTAATATTCTCGATGCCACAAATAACATTGGCTTCTTTTGTGTTTGCGTGCTGGCGCGCATTTGATTTACAGCGAAAGACGTTTGGTATTTTTTAGAAGTAATATTCAAGTTGAACAAACACAGCGGACGCTTTCCATTTTCTGATTGCATCATTTTTTATTCTACGTTTGATGATACAAAACAATTTGAGTGCATCTATCTTTTTTCTTTAAAACTCACACATTACTGAAGACACTAACAAAGCGTTGGTGAATGGAGATGAACATGGTATGTCTACTGTTGTGATTCCCTGTAGTTGTTTCATTACTGACGTGATTGACAGAATACTGGTGGTCACTCGTTTGCTTGTCAGCGCTAACCGCGACTCGGGCACGGACAATAGTTGGCGTCTTCGCCAGGCGGGCCCTGTGGTCCGGGACGGCCGGGAATTCCGGGCCGGCCTGGCTGACCGTCCGGTCCCGGTGGCCCTTGGCCCCCGGGGCGGCCGGGCTGTCCGCGGCCGCCCGGGTTTCCAGGTCGACCGGGCTCTCCTTTCGGTCCGTGCTCGCCGCGCTCGCCAGGTACACCTGGAAAACGGGTGAAAGTAAAAGGTGAAAAAGGTTTTTTTGGTGTTGGGTGAGAAATTTTTCAAAACGTTCTTCGTAGTATACAGACCCGGTGTTCCCTTGGTGCCGCGGTCTGCGTGTTCTCCGGGCGGTCCGGGTTCGCCATTCTTGCCGGGCAGTCCGTTGCCGCCGGGCGGGCCGGGCGGTCCCGGTGGGCCCTTGCGACCGGGGCTCGCGGGACGTGCTGGCTCGCCGGGTCGGCCTTTCTCGCCCTGGAAATTGCCATTTTTCTGTATTTTTCAGGAATCAACGTGCGAAAATCTGCGCGATCGCAAATCTACATCTGTCAACGGAAATGCACTGCCGGAACCTGTCAAATAAAATGTGTAAAGGGGATGACTCACAGGGCGTCCGGGCTCGCCGGGCACTCCCGGTCTTCCAGGCTGACCGGGTTGGCAGCGTTTGCAAGGCGTGCCTGGCTCCAATACGGTCTCCGGCCAGGGCACACCGGGTTCGCCACGTGGTCCCGGCAGTCCGTCGATACCTGTGTGGGTGTGTGTGTTTTTGTTTTAAAAAACAGTTGTTTTTAATGAAAGGTTGAAGTTCTTGAATGGAAGTGAAAAGACGTCCAGAAACCTAATTGTATGCCAAATTTGACGCGTTTTTTTCAAATTAATTGGCTCTTCCCGCTGTTATGTTCATTGTTCTGTCTGCTAATCTGATCTCGACTTCATTGATAAGACCATTACTGCCTTGTTTTTTTTGGTCATACTGTACACGATCTGACTGACATCCAAAATCAAAACTGCTTTCAGAATTTCGGACATCTCGACTCGGCACAATTTCAGAAAATTGTTTAATTGATGTGGATGAAAAGAGGCTCCATAGTATTGCCAAACACAATCCGTAAAATCGTGCACTTACCGGGTTCTCCAGTTTCACCGGGAACACCCGGCACTCCCGCTGGCCCGGGCGGGCAGCGTTGCTGTGCAAAGCACTCTGCAGAAAGCAAAAAACAGCGTGAAATTCGAAACGTTTTATTTGTTGTTTCACATAAGTAGGAAAACATTCTTAGCCTTTCCGACAAAAAGAATCACCGCTGGAGGGTTCTCGAGGAACAAAGAAAATCAACAAAAAAAAACGCACGACACTGCGGCGCCTGACGCTTCTGACGTGCAAAGCTCGGGTAGCGTTCGTTCGGTTGCGTCGACTTCAGTTTGCCTTCGATTGCGTATTTCATCTCCTGCAATGAAACACCGCCAAAAATGGTGTCAAATGACGGTTGCTGACCGCTTGAACCGTTTTGAAAACTGTTGACTGCGACACATACATGTACATGCGCTGATAGTTTTCAACAGGCAGATATG
Organism: Theristus sp. LFF4_11; assembly: GCA_030248135.1. Taxonomy (NCBI): domain Eukaryota; kingdom Metazoa; phylum Nematoda; class Chromadorea; order Monhysterida; family Xyalidae; genus Theristus; species Theristus sp. LFF4_11. The sequence continues at coordinate 78,044 of JASANC010005885.1, read as the reverse complement.
AAAACGATTCTCTCGCAAATCAGTTTTACAGCAATATGGTATTGAAGGTATCCGATGATGACTGAATGATCAAAACCGACTGACAACGAAAATACGTACGCATGTGCAAGTACAACCGGAACCAACCGCAAACTCCTCCATGTCGAGTTGTAGCTGCATCTGGATGGAGCTGATCTTCGCCCAGTAGACGGGCACAAAGACAACGCAAAGGAACACGGCCAACAGGGAGACGCCCGTTGCTGCGTACGCCGCCAAACGCGTGTTGTCAAACATTGTGCACGCTCCGGCTCAAACTGCGGTGGCGACAAGTTGGTTTTCCTGCAATGTTGACAATGAAACATACAATTTTCAAAAAGTATCTGCATATGCCAATGATTGTGTCAAATAACAGTTTCATGACTTTAAGTACAATTCCAGAAGAAGAGAGAACAGGTTTTCTTCTGATGATTTCAAGAAAATGTGTTTGTTTGATCGATACCGGATTTTCCAGGTGGTAAACTAGACAACAAGAAACAAACAGATTGTAAAAGCAGCTGAACACGAACAATAAAGAAAGTTTTGCGCAAAAAAGTTGTGTGCGCATGTCGCCGTGAGCAAACTATAGTGTTGACTGCAGTGCGTAAGTTTTTTTGCCGCTTTATTGTTTTTTCATGGTTCGATTGTATTGCATCACATAATTGGAGTGCACGAGACGTTTTTCAGACACAAAACGTGCAACACACGCAACAACACACTGCATTTGGAATTTTTTTGGTTTTTCTCAGGTTTTTGTTTACGTTTTCAACCGCAACAGAGCAGTAATTGCAATTGTCTAAACGCAATCGAATTACAAACGTTTTGTACAAAGATTGTTTTTTGAAAATGTTGTTTTTGCATAAAATGAGCCTTTTTTATCATGCGAGGAAAAAACGGAATGTTCGTGCATAATAATTGAAGACAATGAAGTGCGCAGCAAAGATCAGTATTGGCTGTGCATGGCAATTCTTAATTTTAAATGATGAAACCTTATAAGTTTTTTTCTCAAACTGCTTCATTTACATATTTCGATCGACAATTAAAAACTCCAGCCGAAGGTTTAAAAAGTGACTTTACTGCTGAATGGGCACGTTTTTAAGGTTAGAGACGATGAGGCATTCAGCGGCATTCATGAAGCAGTATTTAGTGACCGCTCAGCTATTTTTAGCACAGCTACGCGTCACCAAATACTGCTACATGAATGCCCCTTTAGCATCTACAAATGAGCAATATGATGACAAAATGCAAACGAGACAGCGATTAAAAATCTAAGTAGCAACCGTTGTCCTTGATATATGCGACTTGTTAAAAAGCAATTTCATTGGAAAGGTGCACGCAAAACCGGACTCCGCTCCTTTTCCTGTTTCGTCCAATCAACCACCCAACTGGAAAACAAGTTTTCCTTCAAAAAACCTTGTTTGCTTGCAATACAAGTGTACGTTGTTGTCTCTGCTTGCTCTCGTTTTTATTACCTTTATTTTCTCAGTATAATCACCCCAGTTTCGCATACGCTTTCTACTTTTTGCCGCACGACAAAAACTATGCAGTTTTAAAGAATTTTCTTCTGTTGACGCTACAAGTGAAGACAGTCGGAAACGTGGTTCACGGGACCCTGCTGCGCTGCGCCGCTGTGCAATCAGTTCAGCAATATTACCATTTTAATCGAAATGAATGGAACGTACAGTTTTTTCGGCAATGTTTGTAATTTCTGTTCGCAGAATTGCCCTTCCAGAATTGCAGCAAAACTTCAGACGACAAAGCTCAAAAGGCCACTTAACAAAAAGCAGACATGTGGCATGGACGATTGGAACGCACGACGGATTTTTACGGATTGTATTTTGAGAAATCCGGGCTACCCGTGTGGATTTTAGCAAATTTTCAAGCGCACATTTTTCTTTTGCACTTCTCCTGGCTTGTGGCTCCACGAATTCAAATGCAGCACGGAACAAGCAAAATGACGTTCGGTGCTTGTTATTCTACCACCGAACCGGTTATTCACCGAACGATTGAATGAAAAGTACATGCAACAGAAAAAAACTCACACACACTTTAAACGTAAAGCACAAGGTTGTTGATTTACATGCATATCGGCATTATTATTGCAAACAAACTTTTTGTTCAGTTTGCACGCATGAGTTCAGCTGCAAATTGCACGCAGCCACTCATCACTTTTGTCAGTTTCCATTCATGGCGGGCCTCGCGCGTTTGGTTTTACGCGAAACGGCTGCGCGAAACGTGTTTTTCGTTGGACACGCGCAATGGAATCGTGCATACTTTGTAAATTGTGATGACAATTCTTGAATCACTTTTCAGCATTTAGCGACACCTTTGATGCTTTGGAGCGTCTGTGTCACACGCAGTGCACTGGTTGACAATTGTAGCGTGCTTTTATCACTCCAGGGCAAATAAAAAACAGCGCCGATGTGAATGATGAATGAAAGAAAACTGAAGTGCCAATGATTATATTTCATGCAAATCATTGACTTTTTCAAAAACAAACACTAAGAAAACGGAGCTACTAATTTTGCTACTAAAAAGCATCCATCAAGTTATAACGCGTGAACGATCCCACATTTTTCTGAAACCCTAGCCGCCAACCAAGTTAGCTTTTAGACTACCAAAATTGTGCTCGCGTGTTATGACGTATCGTACAGTCTTGCATATGAGGTCTACCCCGCTTATAATCCGTCCGAAAGCATCGCGACCTCGGAAAGTTGCATATGTCAAAATAAGTCATAACAGAAGCAGCGGAAAGGGAAATTGTGCGTTTGAAGGCATGCGAACAAAAAGTAGCAAAAGAAAATTTAATGGAATATGAAGTCGTACAGTTGTTGTTGATGGGGTGAAAGCAGTGCCGGTAAATGCTGCGATTGCACCAGCGATTTGAAAACTGCGCTGGCCTGCAAGCTGTCGAGGTCACCGTGCCAACAATCGACATTGCACTAGTGGACGTCGGTATGTGCACAGGCGCGATGTAGCGTGCAATGGGCATATTGACGAGGTGTGCCGATGTTCAAGTCATTCTCGGAAGTTCATGCCTCAGACAAGTCGTGACTGGATCAACACGGGCGTTGTTCGGGCTTTTTCGTTTGCTAAACGCCAACGACATTGATTCTGATCCACGTTGGACGTTCACAAGGTCGCGCAATGTGTTGATCATCGTGAGCGATTGACAGCAATTCTTCGCCAACACAGTTGAACGAGCACTTTTCAAAGAAAGTTCTCAAAGATGACTTAATACCACCGTGATTTATGATTATCTAAAAATGCGGGAGACGCATAAAAAAGGAGGAATATGGTCTTGTGTAAGCAGTGAAAGACTTGGCTCGACAACGCTTTTCAAGTCTCTGATGTGGTACACACGGATACAAGTACAGGGTGGGCCAAAAAAAGGTTCCATTTTCAAACTGCTGTCATTGGCTGGTATTTCAATATTATGAGCTGAAATTTTCAGCATTGATAAAACATGTGATGCCATTTTTCTGACAAAATTTTTATCCAGTTTGGTCAAGTAGATTCAGTTTTACAGCACAATGTTTAAAAATTCCCAAATTTTCAAAAAAACGGATTTTTAACCAAGAATTTAACAACGAATCATTGCTCATAGACATCCAAATCATCATCAAGGTTTGTCGTCCAGCAGCGGTTGGATGGAATTTTACGCGAAACTGGCGAGTCACTGCAGAAAAACTTTCAGATTGCTCCCACCAGATAGCACACCAGACCCGTTGTTCTGCTGTCCACTTAACCATGACGAAACTGCAGAAAACAAACTGAAACACTGTTTTTATTCAAACCGCAGAAAAACTTTTCAAAAAAAACAAATTAACAGACAGAGCAACACAGAAAACAAAAAGCAACTGAACAATTCTTTCTGTCGCAGTCGCATGGCTGCTGACTCGAGTCCGTTGTGAAACATCAGAATTTCGCTCGAGGTGCTCAAATGCAATTCAAGTGTGAGACCTTTCCACTCTGAGCACATGATTTGAACTATCACGGGTATCCAAAGAGACCAATTTGTCACCTTCGCAACAGTTTCAAAATTGAATCACGCATCTTGATACTAATTTTTTCTTGCACTCATTTCAGTCAATTTGTTGATTTTTCGAGCTTTTTAGAAAATCTGCCACAGTGAGCGCTAGGAATTATATATCGAAAAAAAATTTTTGTCAGTAAAATGGCAACACATGTTTTATCAGTGCTGAAAATTTCAGCTCATAATATTAAAACACCAGCCAGTGACAGCAGTTTGAAAATGGAACCTTTTTTTGGCCCACCCTGTACATAAGAGTTATATTTTTGCGCTTTTGTTTAAAAGTTGTTTAAAAGTTGCTGAAAAGCGTAAAAATTTTGAAGTTATTTTTCAATTGTCCTCTTCAGTTTAGTCTAAAATCACACCAAGTGCGAAATTCTGTAAATTCTGTGCAAAAACGGAAACATCAGAGATTGCAAAACATTGCTGCATGTAGCTTTATCGTTGTTGCTAACGTACGCACCACTGTGCACACAGCAGCACCAGTGCAAAAAGTGTTGTCTTCCGTTGATTTTCACCCTTTTTTACCAAACTCTTGTGACAGGATGAACCGGTGAGCCATTGCCTTTGCCACATAAGGAGACCTTGCGTTCCCCAATGGCTCTGCGATACACTTTGTGCAAACCAGTGTCAGCGATCTAAAGTCTGATGGTTATTTTAGTGGTTTTAGTGGTCGCTAAATGCTAGAAATAAAGCAAATGTGAAAGTTTATTTGTCTACAATGTACGAGGGTTGCCACTTGCAACGGAAATAAAGAATAAACGGCGCAAAAATATGACTCTTATGTACTTGTATCCGTGTGTACCACATCAGAGACTTGAAAAGCGTTGTCGAGCCAAGTCTTTCACTGCTTACACAAGGCCATATTCCTCCTTTTTTATGCGTCTCCCGCATTTTTAGATAATATTCTGACTTTTACATAAGCCCCGAAGGTCGGACCAAAATCACAATTCTTTGGTCACACATTCATTCTAAACCCCGGACAACTCAGGTTTTTCATTTTTCGTTTTTTAGGCCAATTTCGCCTGTGCTATTTTTACGGCCGATTCCCCAAAGTCGTCACGATTCAGTACCTAGAATCGCTCACATAAAAAACTAACCCAAAATCCGTGATCAGTGCATTGAATTACCCTGGAAAACACCCTTTTCTTGTTTTTCGTTCCTTGACCGATTTCGCCAATTTCCACGGCCGATTCGCCCGAAATCGTCACGATTCAGCATCTAGAGTTGCTCACGTAATCGTCACGATTCAGCATCTAGAGTTGCTCACGTAAGAAAACTAACCCAAATTTCGTTATAAGCGCATTGAATTACCCTGGAAAACACCCTTTTCTTGTTTTTCGTTCCTGGACCGATTTCGCCAATTTCCACGGCCGATTCGCCCGAAATCGTCACGATTCAGCATCTAGAGTTGCTCACGTAATCGTCACGATTCAGCATCTAGAGTTGCTCACGTAAGAAAACTAACCAAAATTTCGTTATAAGCGCATTGAATTACCCTGGAAAACACCCTTTTCTTGTTTTTCGTTCCTGGACCGATTTCGCCAATTTCGACGGCCGATTCGCCCGAAATCGTCACGATTCAGCATCTAGAGTTGCTCACGTAATCGTCACGATTCAGCATCTAGAGTTGCTCACGTTAAAAAACTAACCCAAATTTCGTTATAAGCGCATTGAATTACCCTGGAAAACACCCTTTTCTTGTTTTTCGTTCCTGGACCGATTTCGCCAATTTCCACGGCCCATTCGCCCGAAATCGTCACGATTCACCATCTAGAGTTGCTCACGTAATCGTCACGATTCAGCATCTAGAGTTGCTCACGTAAGAAAACTAACCAAAATTTCGTTATAAGCGCATTGAATTACCCTGGAAAACACCCTTTTCTTGTTTTTCGTTCTTGGACCAATTTCGCCAACTTCCACGGCCGATTCGCCCGAAATCGTCACGATTCAGTATCTAGAGTTGCTCACATAAAAAACTAACCCAAAATCCGTGATCAGTGCATTGAATTACCCTGGAAAACAGCCTTTTCTTGTTCTTTGTTTCTGGACCGATTTCGCCAACTTCCACGGCCGATTCGCCCGAAAACGTCACGATTCAGCATCTAGAGTTGCTCACGTAAGAAAACTAATCCGAAATTCGTGATCAGCGCATTGAATTGCCCTGGAAAACACCCTTTTCTTGTTTTTCGTTCCTGGACCGATTTCGCCAATTTCCACGGCCGATTCGCCCGAAATCGTCACTATTCAGCATCTAGAGTTGCTCACGTAAGAAAACTAACCCAAAATTCGTGATCAGCGCATTGAATTACCCAGGAAAACACCCTTTTCTTGTTTTTCGTTCCTGGACCGATTTCGCCAATTTCCACGGCCGATTCGCCCGAAATCGTCACGATTCAGCATTTAGAGTTGCTCACGTAAGAAAACTAACCCAAAATTCGTGATCAGCGCATTGAATTACCCTGGAAAACACCCTTTTCTTGTTTTTCGTTCCTGGACCGATTTCGCCAACTTCCACGGCCGATTCGACCGAAATCGTCACGATTCAGCATCTAGAGTAGCTCACGTAAGAAAACTAACCCAAAATCCGTGATCAGCGCTTTGAATTCCTACGGACTAAACATTTCTCCTATTTTTCGTAGCTCAGACAAAATTCGTAAGAGTGAAAAAATGATACCCAGTCAAAATGCTACGAATTTTCAAAAAATGCACAATTTTGACCCAAAAAATGCCCGGGCAAAAAATAAACTAAATTTTCAGAATCTACGGATGAATTTACCCGAGGAAACATTTTTGTTCAACTGTGAAAGTGTCCCAGCTAAAAATTGAAAGGGCGAACACTTAAAACCCGGTGAAAACCCTGCGAACTTTTAAAAATGCCCAAATTTTGACCCCAAAAAAGGGTCGGGGCAAAAAATTAACCTATTTTTCCAAATCTACGGATGAAATTACCCTAGGAAACATTTTTGTTCAACTGTGAAAGTGTCCCAGCTAAAAATTGAAAGGGCGAACACTTGAAACCCGGTGAAAACGCTGCGAACTTTTAAAAATGCCCAAATTTTTACCCAAAAAAGTGGTCGGGGCAAAAAATTAACCCATTTTTCCAAATCTGCAGATGAAATTACCCCAGGAAACATTCTTGCTAGACTGTGAACGTGTCGCAGGTAAAAACTGAAAGCGCGAACACATGTTGATGACATAACGGAAAAAAAAGAGATACGGTATGGTCGGTTAAACATGGCAGCTTTTTTCAGGGTGCAAGGAGCGCGCGAATTTTGAATGAAAGAAAAAAGACGTTCAGAAACTGAATTGTGTGCCAAATTTGACGCGTTTTTTTTAAACTAATGGATTATCCGCGCTATTCTGTTCAATCTTTATCCCTTGATCACATGATTGGGAATTATGTTGCCTTTTTTGAAAAAAGACAACTCCTAGTCTGCGGCTGATCCCGCCTTGAGGGACTGCCTCATTTATTCGGCCATACTGTAGAAAAATAAGTAACATCAATTTCAGAATAGGTTTTTCGTGTCTACAGCGTATGAAAAGTAGTCGGATAAAAATTTTTTCGCGGCTCCAAACACAACTTTGGGTGTTTGTTTCGTGTGCACAGAAACAGGTTTGTGGCTTATTAATAGGTTCGCGCAGGACGCTGATGAAATTTGAAAAACGCGCGCAAGAGGATAACGGCTCATATAATGCGTGATGCGCTGTCCGCTCGCTGACGCTCGCTCGCGCATCCGCATGATATGTGGCAGTTCCCTTGACATTGTTTCTGTTCAGTTACCCTCGTGGCCTGCCCTGGTGGTAAAGCGTTAGACTACAGTCTGTGTGCTCGGGGGATCGAACCCCGCCGAGGGGTGTATAGGCACTTAATGACAGAGAAAACTCGATGGGCGCCCTACTCAATGGCGTTCTGTACGCTTCTCTGGGTTAGCCCTGGCTAAAAACATCGCCTAAAAATCACAACAACAACAACATACAGTATACACTTTAACGGTTGGCGAAATACGGCAGTTGGTGTCACTATACTCATAAACCACCCTGTATTTTACTTTCGCCCTTGTTTACCAGTTTTATTTGCAGACAATGGTTCCATAATCACTTCCAGTTGTTGGGTGGAATTTCGCACCGAAGATACTGTGAGGTTGGGGAGCGGTGGGATTTTCCATGAGATTCGTTGTCTAATATTGTATTTTTTCGTTTAGCCAATCATGATCCGGCTTGTTTAGCGCAAAAAGTCTGCATTTTTAAGAAAGCAACACCAATGTATAATGTAAGGCATTGCAAATAAAAATTATTCTCAAAATCTTGCTGAAACTTCATGGTTTCAGAAAATTGTAATCCCCTCTATGCTCTCATGTACATCCAGTAATTGCGGTTTATTCCCCTATTAGCAAGTGAACCACTTTTTTACAACACTTACCTACAGTATGGCCGAATAAATGAGGCAGTCCATCAAGGCGGGATCAGTCGCAGACTAGGAGTTGTATTTTTCAAAAATGCAAACATAATTCCACATCATGTGTGCAACGGATAAAGAATGAACAGAATAGTGCGGATAATCTGTTAGTTTAAAAAAACGCGTCAAATTTGGCACATAATTTGGTTTCTGCACGTTTTTTTCTGCCATTCAAAATTCGCGCGCTCCTTGAACCCTGAAAAAAGCTGCCATGTTTACTCGATCATACCGTAGTTCCAATAGCTTTGTTTGTCGGCCGCTTATGTGTTTACAGGTAAAAGCCAAAAGGTCAGCTATCATTTAACAGCTTTGTTTTCTATTACGTACGTGTCACTGTTTTTACTGCACGTTCTTTAAACGCGCATGTTACCAATTTGTGCGGCATTTCTGTTCCCAGCACAAAAAAACGCCGAATCGTATACATTGGATATGAGCTGTGAGATGTGACCGTGCGGGCGGCTTTTGCGTTTTTGCGCGGAAAAGTCCATGCATATTAGCTCAATGTGCGGAGAGAAACACAGGCACAGACATATGCTCTGTTGAGCACACGTATGTAATATATGTGCGCACACCAACTAATACGCCATATAATGTACCATATCAAGCTTGGATCAGAGCAAAGTGCATCCAAATGAAAGCGAAACGCGGCCGCTCGCGACAAGAGAAGGCAAGCCGTGAGCGGCAAGTGTGTGTGTGTGTGTGTGTGTGTGTGTGTGTGTGTGTGTGTGTGTGTGTGTGTGTGTGTGTGTGTGTGTGTGTGTGTGTGTGTGTGTGTGTGTGTGTGTGTGTGTGTGTGTGTGTGTGTGTGTGTGTGTGTGTGTGTGTGTGTGTGTGTGTGTGTGTGTGTGTGCGTGTGTGTGTGTGTGTGTGTGTGTGTGTGTGTGTGTGTGTGTGTGTGTGTGTGTGTGTGTGTGTGTGTGTGTGTGTGTGTGTGTGTGTGTGTGTGTGTGTGTGTGTGTGTGTGTGTGTGTGTGTGTGTGTGTGTGTGTGTGTGTGTGTGTGTGTGTGTGTGTGTGTGTGTGTGTGTGTGTGTGTGTGTGTGTGTGTGTGTGTGTGTGTGTGTGTGTGTGTGTGCGCTCGTTAGCATGCACATACATACGCCGCTGCAAGACTTCAACAAAAAAAGTAGTATGTGTGTATGCTCGTGTGTGCTGCTGTGCTTTCAACGAAGCACAACGCGGCGCCCTGCACAGCATGTGTGTAGCACATGCATGTTCACAAGAACGGACAAGCTGCCCCGTATATATTTTATTCATGCCCGCCAGCTCGCTGGCCATGTTATTTGTACAGTGCCACTCATAGCGCTGCTGTTGTCGGTCGTCTGTTTTTTTTTGTCGTTTTTTGCCACACCGCCCATCGCATTCAGGCTCGTTTTTCTTCGTTACAAACGAGATCTCGATTTGCTTTTTCGATGGACGATCATTTATATTCATTATTAGTCGCAACCATTTGTCTCAATATAATATGACACCGGTCCCCAGAAATTCAGCTGACCAACGTGTATGTTATTGTTTCTAACAGCCGTTTCTGACAAAAGACAATTTATGTATATCACAACATGTTCTTCTTGGACAGCTTAGATTGTTGCATGCTTACGAAAAAAAGAAGAATCCAGTTTGGCGCCGAAACTACAAGTAATGGCCGATTTGTTTGCTCTATTGTGCTTGTGCCGGCGTTCGCAATCGGTATTATAAAAGATTCTAAAGCGGATCGGTCAGCGCACTGACACGGCACGCAAAACGGAGGTGCGGCTGCTCATACAAATTGCGAAATGCAATTCAGCCTCCGCAAGAACGGCCATATCAACGTTTGCAGAATTAACGCCGTCGGGCGATCGTCGACAATTGAGATAGTGTATGTATGTACACATATGTGTTTCCGCAGAGCACGCCACGTATGCCTGAAACAAATACACGTTGTTAGAAGCGGACGCAAAACAATCTGAAATTGTTTCTCTTCATTATTTTTCGCTCTCTTATACATTGTCGTGTGCGCGTTTGCGCCAGTTTGCTATCGCAAACAAAATTTGCATGCGCGCATGTACGTAGCGCGCTACGACGACGACAGCGTTCACTTCTCGGTTGCTCGCGAGCGCACGAAGCCCGTTGCATACCATGGACACGGTGAATGTGCCAACGAACGTTCACATGCACCACATAAAGAAGAAAACGACTTTCTGTGGATTCTGCTGTATAGTGTCAGACAGCATGAAACAAAATCTACTCCATACACACTGTGCAGGTTTTGAAGCTATCAAGTGCATCATGGTACATAAGAACACTCTTCCGATTCGTGTGTTTACAACTGTGTGTGCCGACACAGAATCATTTCAAAACGCGCTTGCTCGTTGACGCTACGAACTCATTCAACATGGCAAAACGCGTGATTTCACATGTGCGTCAACTTATGTACATACGATTTCACCGCTCACGCACACGACGCACAGTAACAGTAATGGTGCTGACAAGACTTCTGTGCCACGAAGAACCTAATGTACCTACAATATATAAAGGCACTGCTGAATGCAACAGGGAAGAAGCTTTAGAGACAGGCTTCAGATTGAGGCGTGCCCATTTTCAAAGACATTAAGCCGTGTGTTCTCTCGTGTGCACGCACATAATGCTCATGATCGTGTACATGTTCGTTTCACGTGTGCATGATATGTACATATGTCTATTTGGTTGATTTTGTGATAGTTTCATTTTATTGCATTCACACTCAGAAAAAAGTACAACTGCGGTTGTATTGTGTAAAGAATCGACCATGTAAATACCCGTATGTAGGTGTTGTGATTTTTTTTAAATTTCATGTGGACAACAACGTGTAGATGTATAAACCTTTGTAAAAATGGCGGCTTTCTGCGGTCAACATTAACTACATAACTGTCTCAATTAACTCATTCGTCCAGACTTCTGATTAATCGGATCCAGTGGCATTGTCATCTGCTTCACAGCTTTTTGACGCCTGATCGTTGATCCACTTTATTATTGCACAGCACGACCAAGAACAACGTTTTTGCTTGAGAACTTGTTTACACATCTTTTTACATCTACATTCTGCTTTGGACTTACCAGCAGCGTTACCCAAAAGAAAATATCGTTAATTTGGTTTCGAGACTCAATGCATTTGCATGTAGGGATAGACAAATGTTTTTTCATAAATTGCGCGGCGATTCAAATTTGCGGCGCCGTCGTATTGAGGATTCGGATGTTTTGCTTCAGGTGTGCAGCACAAACTTTCTGAAACGATAATACAATGTAAGAATAAGAAACAACTTGTTGGCATTTGCAAAAATAGTGCTCAAATTTAGTTAACCCACCCACCCACCCAGCACTACGTGTGTGCAGCAGAAAGATACATAGGTTATATCCACTGACACAACAATTACAAGGTAGACCTCTGAAAAGTTTCAAAGAGCTTTATTTTTATCACCACAATAAAATATAATCCCATTGATTTAGCTGTAAATTAAATAGACTGCAAAGTGTACTCTACTCTGATTACAGTAGATTACATGCATGTAGTAATCATATTGTGAGCTTCAGATGTTTACAGACAGGATATCGCCATATACATAATGGCTAATGTCTTCATTTGTCTATATTTGAAAATAGGAAGTTAGTTCCCTGTCCCTGTTCTAAGTTTTTTTGCGTAACTCTTGATATTTAGTAATGTTCGCATGTGTGAGACAACATGAGACAGACGGAACGTGGTTATATAATCAAAAGCGCAAACAAAAGGCAACCCAGGCAAGAAGTCGCCGCAAATCGTAGCTTTTAAAAATGTCACGGAGTAACATGCGTGTCGTGAAGTTGTTTTTCTGATTATTATTGTCGTTATCGCAATCGATTTAACCCGAATAAGAAGAACTTCAAAACCATTTTTGTTTTTGTTGAACTTTAAGTTAAGTATGTGATAATAGTTAAAGTAAATTACATTGAAACACCAGAATCTACGGGATCAAAACAAGTATCTCGCCAATGTACATTGATTCATTTACATTGTTATCAACATCATCATCATTAAATACTTGATAAAAATTGTTCTCTCAACGACATATTCATGCGCATCACCGGGTGCTTCTCAACAGCGAAGCGAGTATCCAAGCAGCAGCAATCAAAGCACAAACACCATCAACAACAATCGTACTTACGACACCGTTTAAAACTGGGCTGAGAAATCGCGTTTGAAAACAAAGTAAACCTGACATTAACACACGAAAGCGATGGCATTTCTGAAGAAGAAATTCAAAATGGGCTCTTCCGGCGGCTCTTCCGATCGAACAAAGACCAGCAAAGCGCCGATGGACGGTGCTGCTTCAACGCACGACTCGGCGGCGAAAGGCGACGCACCGCCCGTGCCGGACGCACGTCTGCCGTTCGCAAACTATCGAGAACTGTTCACAATGAAGAACTACTGGAAAACGGTGAAACGAAACGAAAAGAAATGCGCCAATCAACTGTTATACAGGTGTGAACGGTCATATCTTTTTTGGTTTTTTTAACCATATGCCACGCGGCACATATTGTTTGTAGACTTCGTTGTGCATATTCGAGTTTGCTAAATTTGCGCTTTGGTATTACAAATACTTTTTACTTTTGATTATAAAAATAGTATACCATCCACACCGTCGTGATACCGTATTACCTCTAATAAACCCCCATGGGGGTTTATTTCTTCAGCGACTTCTGGGGGTGGGGGTTTATTTTGGGGGGGGCTTTATTTTGGGGGGGGGTTTATTTGGAAACCATTTTTAGGGGTGGGCAAAATGGCAAAAATACCTTCCATGGCAGGAAGGAAGTCGCAAAAACTTCTACTCTACATAGAAATTTCCTTTTACAACGGCCTTTTGTAATGAAATTACCATTAACTCATCCATTTGGGGCCTTTGGTAGCACAATTTCATCATTTTCACTGCAACCAGCCACTGAATTCGCTGGGTATGTGTTTCAAACAGGTTTCAATAATCCCCCATGGGGGATTATTTTGGGGGGGGGGATTATTTGGAAACTTGTCGAGGGGGTGGGGGTTTATTTTTTGGGGGGGGGTTAATTTTGGGGGGGGGGTTTAATAGAGGTAATACGGTAGTTCCTTCGCCTTTTCGCGCGTCCACTCGAAACACAGAACTTGTACGCACTACGCATATCGTATAAACAGCATGAAAGGGGAAGCGAAGCAAAGAAAATATCAATTACAACAACACAAACGACATAGAAAAACCTAACTTTCAGATTATTGAAGAAAAATCCGGATTATCAAGTATTGTATCCAAAGTTCAAGTCGCTCGATTTCAACGACGAATCAAGGGTGACGAATTCGACAGCGTTCGAAAAATTAGCGGAATCCTATTTACTTGTACGTTTTTGATCATTTTAAACAACTTGTTCTTATTTTCTCCGCTTGTTTCATTTCGTCACGATCCGAGCAGTGAAACAAGGTTGCTTTCCGGACTCAGGTCAGTCAGTCAGTCAGTTTTATTCTGCAGTGCACGGCATAATACCAGAGAAGTGTAAAACACCATGAGTAGGCAAGCCAAAAAAGTACTCAGGTATTTGACGACGCTGTTACGACCATTGACAGCAATCCGACCGACTGCAGTGACGTGTGTGACACCCTGAGAGGCGTTGGCGCAAAGCACAAGGGAAAACTTGCCTCCTTTGACAGTTCCGTTTTTCAGGTAATCACTATGTTTAGCGGGCTCCTGTTATTTTGGAGACTGTTCCAGTTCGGTAACTACAATCAAATACCTATCAGATATGTCACGAAGAATATCACATAAGTTGGCTGAAGACAAAATTCATGCGCGACGTACAGTGGCGGCCAAAAGCTTGGAAACGCCCATGCGCGTGTGTATGGTGGTGTATGTGTGCGTGCTTTTATTGTGCGTGTCACCAACACATGCAGCGTTGTTTTTATGAACACAACAGTACAAATGGACATGACGCACTGTAGGAGTGCAAACAAAACAAAACAAACTGTACAGAACATACATGCATGCAAAACTGTGTGTGCTTCACTTTGCGTACTGACGCTTCTGAAATGAAATGAAAGTGATGGAATTGCAGTCCGGTGGATGTTTTTGGCACACTGTTTACTGGAGCGACTCCAGTGGCGTGTGAATTCTCGCCATACTGTACAGTCCATCTGGAAAATATATGCAACAAGCATGACGCGAACATGACGTGATGACCGACCAATCAGCGCTGAGAACTGATCATGATATATCAACCAATCAGCGCTGAGAATTGTTATGACCAACCAATCAGCTAGTTGCATATATTAGCGAGATACACTGTATTTGTGACGAAAGAAGTGAACAGGCATGAACCAAACACACGTTATCATAATGTTCACACCTGCCGTTGATGTTTCGCGTGCCGTTCAAAGCAATGCGTAGTATGGTCATTGTGTGTGTAAAAAATAACACGGCGCGTGTAACTTTTGTTTTTGTGTGCTGCAGTGAAACTGTCTACTGCTGTGTTCCAAAAAACAAAAACATATGCTTATTAACGCAAAAATTGTACCCATCCAATACACCCGACATGCAGCGAACGCAGGAGTTTTCAAACTTTTGGCCGACACTGTATGTATCCGGCACGTCACGTCACGACACGTCATGTATGAATGCTTGCAAGAACGAGCACGTGTTCGAAAGATAACGTGATGTGCTGGATTGCCGTTTTTTCCTCCATGAATGAGACGGGACGTGACGTGACGTGCCGGATAAATTTGTGTGCATGAATTGGCTTTACAAAAAAACGTGACTGACATTTGTTGCGACAATGACGATGATAATGCTTGTTGCAGTCACTGGAAGAACCGTTTATGCAGATCTGCTCCGACGTGCTGGAAGATCGATTTAACGAAAAAGCAGAGACATTATTTCGAAAGTTTTTCCAGTTTTGTTTGAAATACATTGTTGAAGGCTACGAAACGTGACGTCGCAATAACACTATTTTCGTGTTTTTTCTCATTTCTTGATCTGGTAAACATTAATTTATCTGTGCAGGTCATGTTTTTTTATTTCTTGTTTTGTCGTGTGCAGACTATATGTTTTGAAAAGCAACTTTTGGTGAATATATACAGTTGCCCAAAATTTCAGTGATTTTTAAACCATTCCGAAAAGCTGTACATAAAATGAATGACGGTATTTTTTTCATAGTCATACAAGTTGATTTTTTGTGCCACCTCATTTTAAAAATTACGTTCGCTTGGTAGACCGAGAATGTTTTGCTTTAGCACATGGATTGCAATCTAATTGACGTTTCAAAATAAAACGCGTTGATCTGCTTTGCTGGGAGTTTTTAAAACGCTTTTCATCAAAAATGCAATAATCAAAATTTATTTCTCAAAGAGAAAAACAAATTTCTGAAGTTGCAAAAAATTTAAAAATCTCTAAACATTCAACAATTATTGCACGAAGCAATTGAAATGGTTATGTCACAAATCAGATCAACGCACCTCATTGTAAATGTTGAGTTATTTATTTTTAAACTTAGTTGCTTGGCACAGAGGGTTGCACTGGATGCACATATACTGGTACATTCTAAAGCGTATCTGTGCACCTATAACTGCGGGAAAAGTTGGCAAACAATACAAAAAACATTGAGTGAATTGACCATCAACAAACATGAACAAAGTAAAATCAAAATACATGCTCCCATGATTTAAAATCAATAAAAGCTGTTCTTATGGCTCAACAATGGTGGTGACGAATGAAATCTCCGGTGCAACATTTCAACCAAACAACAGTATATGATAACCCTTACAAACCTGCAAACCGATGTGCACACCGCGAAAGCTGGCCCTCAATGTACACACTACTATCCTGCATAGTTTGTGTAAACGCGCAGAACAATAACCGATTGCATAATGCAAAGAAACTGTTTCGTGACCATTGAGCAAAGACGTTATGCTAGCCTATAACAATACACGTTAGACCCGTGTGGAATTACGGTATGTAGAAGAAAAGTTCAATATACCACCACATTAACAATCCAGTTTGTTTGTCCGCCTATACGCTTTTTAAACTTCTGACGACAGTGTTTAACTATTACTCGTCATCTTTTTTCCACCTAGGCGTTGTACAATATCGCACATGGTACAAACTGGTAAATAATAATGGCTAAATGGCAAGCTTCTTCTTATCAAGCGCTGAACACACTCGCGTCTATCAAAAACTCATTTCAGAAAAAATCGGTTTTGAAATTGAAACTTTCATTTTAATTCATTGAATTGATTTTTCCTTAAGCTGTGACGAGTAATAGAGTAGAAGCGAATACATTGAATTCCACAGTGACCGTTGGGTTGAAATCAAGTATCATGTGGTGAGTCATCTGCTTCAATATAACTGAGATTGAAAAAATGTACACAGCATTGAAATGCACCCGTTAATGCTACAATAATATTTCACACCACAAAGGTATTCGCCAAGGGCACTGTTATGCGCTGCGGTTGCATTTCTGCACATTCCACAAAGGTCATACGGTCAACCACAGCCAGTCCGACCACCGCCACCTTATATGCAGTTTCCCGGCTTTCCATACGCCCCACCACCGAGGAATCCAGCTGATTTCATCTTCAACCAAGAGGTTTGTGACACAGGTACAATGTATACATTCCTGTGTGTGTGTTTGTGTGTGAAAATTAACTCACCATTGGTTGTTGTTGTTGTTGTTGTTGGGATTTAGGTGATGTTTTTGGCCAGGGCTAACACAAAGAAGCGTACTGAACGCCATTCAGTAGGGCGCCCATCGAGTTTTCTCTGTCATAAGTGCCTATACACCCCTCGGCGGGGCTCGATCCCCCGAGCGCACAGACTGTAGTCTAACGCACTACCACCAGGCCACGAGGGTGACAAGTGTTCGTTTATACTTCTCGTATACAAACGTACGTCGACGTACTGAACGGCCGTAGTGTTTTTTTTTAACTACCGTATTACCCCCAATAAACCCCCATGGGGGATTAATACGTCAGCGACTTTTAGGGGTGGGGGTTTATTGGTGGGGGGGGGGATTATTGGTGGGGGGGGGGGGGTTTATTATACAAAAATTTCTAGGGGTGGGGTTTTGTTGAAAAATGGCAAAAATACCTTGCATGGCAGGCAAGAAAGTTGCAGAAACTTCTACTTTTCACAGAGATTTCCTTTTGTAACAGCCTTTTGTAATGAAATTACCATTAACTCATCCATTTGGGGCCTTTGGTAGCACAATTTCACCAATGTCACTGCATTAAGCCACTGAATTCGCTGGGTATGTGTTTCAAACAGGTTTCCAATTAACCCCCATGGGGGATTATTTGTGGGGGGGGGATTATTTGGAAACTGGTCGGGGGGGGTGGGGGTTTATTGGTGGGGGGGGATTAATGGTGGGGGGGGTTTAATGGGGGTAATACGGTAAATTGATCCTTCGCGCTATTCTGTTCATTTTTTCTCCCTTGCACAACGATTGGGAATTATCTTAGCATTCTTAACCAACAACTCCTAGTCTGCGGCTGATCCCGCCTTGATGAAGAATACAAGGGCTGTTTTATTTATTCGGCTTTACTTTGCGTCAGGTATGAACGGTAGTGTACGTAATGACACGTGACGTGACGTGACGTGCAATTTTATACTAGTTGGCTTAACGTGGAGGGGTTGGCGGTGAGGTGTTGTGACTGTGAGAGATAGGAACAAATAACATTTTCCCCGTTCGTCTGTGGCGTTCTCATGTAGTTTCTTGTTTAACACATAGTTTGTTGAGACCAGTGAGAGAAGGAAGTAAACAGAAAAAAGTCACCAATATTGCAGCCAGCAGCCCAATCAGCAAACTCCGAATCGGACGCCGCAGTCGCAAAACCAGGCGATCGTGTCGGCAGGGAACAGTTGTACGGTGAACTGACAGGATTGGCCGAGAGTCTGCAGCAAGAGATCGAACCGATCAAAAACCAGTATGAAATGCTCTGGGACGATTTCTTCGGTGTGCTCAAGAAGTACTCGAGTCGCATTTACGAACGCTTCCAAACGCTCGCTGACGAAGTTGAATTGCAACAGGTATAAACGATTGTTCTATTCTAGATTTAAGGGCTCGGAAACAACTAAAAAATATTGGTGACAACACACTAAAACAATGGAAACGCGACGGAATAATGCAGGTGTAATAAATTGACCTTGAACAGGCAAAAGAGGCACAAAGCGCTGCAGCATCACAGTCGCGAGGCGAGTCACCAGATGGAAGCAATCGCGGTGACAAATTCAGCTTTCAAGATCTATTCGGCACCTCTGCCGCAGAGTGAGCTGGCTTTATGTGATGTTCTATTTTTCAGATTTTGCGACTCAATCGATGCTTGTGCAGACGTAGAAAGGAACTAGTTTCAATCTTTATATGGCAATTCAAAATCGCTGAAGTGACTCGGATCACTTTGCCAATTTTGAATTCCCGCGTCACACGCGCGCATTGAGCCTCGGGACAAAAAAACCAAAAAAATCATGTAACAAGAACATGGTTACAAAAAAGTCACAATGCACACAACAACAAGTCCATTCCAGCTCTGCGAAAGACGCTCGAGTGATTCAGGCTTTCCAACAGCACAACATTGCACCCGGCTTAATTCAGAAAGCACCGAATGCCTTAGCAGATGTATGTACAGTGTATGTTGCCGTTTAAAAATTATTAGATTTCAATCCTTGAACACAACACGTTGCTCTATCAGGAACAACCTGGCGGTTTTGTTTTTCAACGCCAACAGGTGTATTATGTCCCCTTGTAGTATCAAAATCCTGTTATTCAGAACAGTGCGAATAATAATTGTTTAGTCGGGTCGACTTTTATCTTGTGGTTACAGTTTTTCGTTGAGAACGTCAATAATGCCGGTCATCAAATGTTTCAGATCCAGTATCCAGACGGCACTAGAGTGAGTTTAGGGAATGTCTTGCAACCACGACAGACACGTGAGGCCCCGAGTGTCGTCAGTTGGCCGACGGAGCCAGGCGCACTTTATACGCTCATAATGACCGGTCGGTTTGGCGGTCGCAAGAACCCTGCATCTTGTTTCTCAGCAATAAAGCTACATGTATCGTTGTCAGTAATACTCAGTAGTACTCGTGTGTCACCCGAAAGTAAAGTATCGAGATACAATCTTTTCTTTAAGACCTGCGACTCACTGCGGTTGTGGACGTGAAAGGAAACTAATTTCAATCGTTATGTGGTAATTCAGAATAGTCTAGTTTCAATCGTTATGTGGTATTTCAGAATAGTCTAAGTGACCCGGCCTTATTTAGGGGATTCGAGGCCTTTTGCTAATTTTGATTTCCCGCGTCGTGCATGAGACTGCTTACCCACCTATGCACGCATTGAGACGCGGGAGCAAAATAAAAGATACTTGTTTTTGGAGCTTCGGAACGGCTTTCAAATTCGTATGCAGACCCGTCACCGGACGACGCCAACGCCGAGTGGAACCACTGGTTGGTCGTGAATATTCCGGGCACCGATCTGCGTCGCGGCGACACGCTGGCTGAGTACGTGCCCGCGGGACCGCCACCGAAGTCAGGTCAGGTGCCTTGGTAAAGTTTGCAAAGTTGGTTCAGCTGTCGTAAACCAACTGTGGTAACAATCCACGGTTTTAGCCTTTTTGCACTCAAATGTAGACAGTGCTACTTTAATGAAACGGACTAAGTTATTTCAATTTCAAAATAACCAGCCAACAAGCTAAAAAAGCAGCCCCAAAAAAAAACGGACCGAAATGACGTCATGTGCTTTGACGTCAGGTCAAGGAATCAGCCACATATGGCGTTTTTAAAACATATGATGTCATTTAGACAACACCCCTTCGAATGAATAGGCTATACACAGGTGTACACACGTACGTTTCATGGCATTATTGTTCCGATTCGGTTCTGCGCTGCCACTCAATGCACGCAAACATAGGAAATCAGTTCCATGTATGATCGATACGGAAAGTTAAATTCAATGCAAGATTGCTTGAGCGGACCTTTGAGTTGAACCCTTTGAGATACGACCTGGTCCACCTGGCCAACTTTGAACTGCCGCGGCCATCGACGCGTCCGCGAAACGCAACAGAACCGAAAAAAAACCATGTTGTTCGGTTTTTTTAAATAAAAAAAGCGATCATACGTTCGTATGCAGGTCAACATCGATACACGTTCCTGGTGTTCCAACAGGCGCATCATGTCGCCGACGCCGATCACGGCTACATCAACAATCGCCAGATCCAGGGCAGAGGCGAGTTCCACACGGTCGAGTTTGCTGCGAAGCACAACCTCGGCACACCCGTCGCCGGCAACTTCTTTCTGGTCGGTTGTCGGTGTTCCGTTTTTATTTTTCTTGCCATTCATTGGCAATTAAAGGTGCGTTCATGAAATAGTATTCAGCGACGCCTTGGTTTTAATAAACACGCTGAAAATGTGGTCATGAAAAACACATTGGCGCTGGTGCTAAACAACGTTCCGTTGACGCACGGCTATGCTTTAGGCGCTACCACTCTTCTTGGATGCAACCACGAGAAAACATTTTCAGCGCTGGCTAAGCCATTTTTGTTGCTGTAGATTCCAGGAATGTAAGCAACGCTCCAGTGAATTCAGTATATCTAACTCGGAACAGAACCGTCCGTGAAAACCAGCAGATTATTTTTTCAGTTTCTATTACCTATTACCAGGCCGAGTGCGACTCGTACGTCCCGGTCGTCTATGCGCAGTTGGGCATGCCGAATCCGGGTCCTTGTTAAACGGTTTCAAGACAACAAGCTAAATTATAAACATTTGTTTTACAAATTGCAACCGCATACACAACGACCAATGTTGACGATAATTTTCAGTTGTTTAAAGGCAACTTTCGCATGTATATAAATAAAGTACTTCCGTCAACTGTTTCAACCGTTTCATTGATGCGACACGACTGATTTTCGAAGTGTAATAAACACATCAAGAGCATGATAATAGATATCTTCCAATTCTAATTGCTCCAGAACGGAAAATCAACGAAAGAAAATCGAAAGTCAAAAGAAAAGCACTCTCGTGTGGATCGAAATAGCATGAAAGGGACAAACGATGATTTGGGCGAAAAAAGCCGATTGCACACCAGGCGTAAGTTAGGTTTCTTTAGGGGCATTCATGAAACATTTTTAATTACCGCGTAGCTATAACACAGTTACGCGTCACCAAATACTGCTTCATGAATGCCGCTTTAATAACGGAGTTCTCATCGGATGTGAAACAGTAACCGACTAAGGTAAGCAAACGAAAACCTCAACGCCCTACAGTACAGTTTGCGTAGCCAGTATATTTATGATAAACTTGTAAACTTGAACACCATTCATAAACCCCATCAGAAATATGCAGAAACTAATCATTATAAAACTATATGATATCGTTATATTACAAATTGTTTTGGCACGTTATTTTTATTACAGTTTATTTCACACAAACGCTGTTCAGAAAGAAGTGTTTCAGTGTCAATCTTCAAAAACCGAATTCAAACTAAAATTCTCATTCGTTGAAAATAGGGACAAGCAGTTTTTAGCCATCATAATTGTATCAGCATTCAACGAGCATACATTATAATAGCACATTGTATTTGGTACACAGTGAAAGTATTCGACGAAACATGGAAGATTTACTGAGCTCAGCAACAACAGTCTCCAAATTTTGCCGAAAAACGGTACTATCAGCCAAAATAAACAATGCCGAAACAAAAGTACGCACATTAGCTCCTTTTCCCATTTTACCGCGCGCAAAATACAGCGAATCGACGTTCGTTTAGAACCGTGGCGCATTTCAACAGTTCATGTACAGTTCGAATAAGATATAAAAACGTATCAACGGACATTGTGGACCTGTTTCAACTTTATAAATGCACAAGAAGTAACTGAATTGAAACGACACTATAAATATTCACTGAAATCATCTTACTGAAAATACAGCAATCATCAGACCCATAAGTTGTGCAAAATGAAGTAAACGATCATTGAAATTCGCAGTTCATCAAACGTGTTATAAGTTCATTTGAAAAATCCCAACAAAAAAAACATGACACCCTCAAAATACACATTGCAGCTACAGCATCATCCCAAACATCGTTCCTAAACACATTAGAGCTTTCAAGGCAAAACAGAACCGCGTGCACAGTTTAGACTCGAAACGAACGTGTTGAATATCCCGCAACAGTTTCCTGCAATTAAGGGAACTGTAATTGGTTGTGCGATTTTTTTCTCAAAATCCGATACATTTATACCACCGTTTCGGTACTCCAACGACATTTAATAATTGAGAATATTTCAAAAAAAACACGAAACGTGGGTAAAAGCTGCACAGATTGATAATGATAATACACGCAAGGGCAAAAGGAGAGAAAAGTTAAATTTATCAAAAACAAAGCAAAAAAGACTGAGCAGAGGTGTGATAAATTCTCACGTCATTGACCAAACAAATTCAATGGGATAATAAATTCGCGAACACTTCAAGCGACAGAAAGAACGGATTTATAAAATTAATCTTCCGTTTTCAAGAACAAACACTCAAAATTTTCTGCGATATCGCAGTACAAATAAAAAAATCAAGAAACGACAGATCACAAAACATCGTTGATGCACGCCACATGGAATGGCAGGCAAAAAAATTTTTGGGGGTCACACTCATACATGAACCTGCAAAATGGCAGCAAATTCATGAATTAACTATTAATGGTGCGACAACAACATTTTTTTCAGGTGGGCACTGTTTTCACACGTGGCATCAACAACAGTCGCTTAATAAAGGTGTCTCGATTTCACTCCATGACACATTTTGACAAAATTGTTCACCGTAAAAAAACATATATGCCACAGCAAACAATTTATATATTTTTTCTCAGTCGCTAAAACAATGTTTGATCCTAATCAACACATTCTTAAAATCTCATCAACAAAACATCCCAGCAACGAATTTGAACTTTTTTTACACAATACCGGTTTTTTAACAACAATGAAGTGCAAGCTTACAGTCAGTTTATCCGAAATCTACCCTGTTTTGTATTAATAAAAGCTGCGCATTTGTGATATGCGCCCGGGCTTGTAGTTTTGTCTTGCACCTCATGAAAATGAACTTTGAAAAAATCACCAACATCCAGAAACGTGAAAACATAACAAATCGTTCTCAGCTAGACACAAACTCTCTCCCCATTGTAAATAATCGCAACGGCCCACATTAGAAATCTTCATTCCAAAGCAACGAACAAAATCGCATATTCTTCAAAACAAGGAAATGGAGTTTGATAAATTGTTTTTGCATACGAAGAAAACATAAAAAACATTTTGTTTTCAAAATGCAGACACACACGCACACACACGCCGGGAGCAAGAGATAGCTGGATGCAACAATGAACGAGGATTCAACATGGGTGGCTATATATATGTATAATGACGTGACGGTGACGTGCACATGAAAAAAGTCGATTTTCAAACGTGGTCAATCGACCAGACGAATGCCGACGCGATCGAACAGCGGCGCCAGTTGGAGGCGAATCTCGCGCATGCTCACCTGCAAAAACCCAAAAAACTTTTTTCTAGTCCTGCGACGCCACGGCCACTGCACACATATTCATTCATAGGTAATCAGACTTCACGCTTAGCTCGACCCGCTGATTCGAAATCGATGAAGCAACCCTGACATGTCGCTGGCATGCTTGGGCAATTTTTTTAATTGCCGCATAAAGCAATCAAACCAATTTCTAATCCACGTCTACAAACGCATCGAGTCGCAGAACCAAAAGAAAAAGTAACAGTTAGTTTGTCTGTTTGTTGCTCGGTGTTTGCTTTTTTCGTATGAACTTGTGCAAAAGCGCAACGCAACGTTGAACGGTCGAACAGGAAATTTTTGCGAAAATTCTGGTTGGCTAGCATCTGTTTGCAACACTAGGCAGTTTATTTGTTCCATTTCGCCAAACCCTGTTCCAAAATAAAACTTCCAGCACTGCGCGCGAATCGCTTATCGGACTACATTCATCGAAAAAAAAACGGAACGTTACAGAAATCGACAACGCGCACTTGTTATGATACAAACACCGTTATGTTGCAGACAGTCACAGTGTCACAAACACGCGCATATGGTGCGACATCGCGGCAGCCTGGCTTGTTTGTGCGTGCGCACCATTGCCGCGTTTATGCCCGCAACCGGAGTGTACCATCGAAACACCACCAGTGTGCAAACGATTACTGTTGCTCCGATTATCGTCTCCGAGCTACACGCTGTTCATACAGTTTATCGGAGTGTCCTGCTTTTTAGCGGAAATACAGTATGCTCGGTTAACGCTGTCACTTTTCCGCAGAATCAGAGCACGCGAAAGTTTCAATTACAGTAAGAACGAACGAATCGTATCGTGTGTTTAGGTGATCTGAAACGCCGCATGCGTGGCTGGAGTGTGTTTTCCGGCAACTCCGCGATCGCCGTTCTCTCATGCGTGTCGCGGGCGCTGCATTCTGTTACAAAAGTGACAGGTTTACACAAACATACTGTACAGTGGATGTGTGGCTGCACCGTCAGCTGCTCGGTGGCCGTGTGCACGTGTCTGACGTCTGCGATGTCCGTCTGCGCGTGCGCGTCACGTGCCGCAGCCAAGTCGGACGTGCAGCTGGCGGCGTCGCGCGCGCGCACAATCGGCAGCGTCACGAACTCGCCGTCGTCCGATGTTTGCTGGCCGAAGTCGACCGTGGCGCACTGGAAATGTCAGACAGTCTAGCAACAACCATACTGGCACTGTTGTTGTTGTTGTGATTTTTAGGCCATGTTTTTAGCCAGCGCTAACCCAGAGAAGCGTACAGAACGCCACTGAGTAGGGCACCCACACACTCATCGAGTTTTCTCTGTCATTAAGTGCCTATATACCCCTCGGCGGGGCTCGATTCCTCGAGCGCACAGACAAGAGTCCAACGCACTACCACCAGGCCTCGAGCGGTGACAAAATGGCACTGTCACCGCACACCACACGTAATATGGCATGCGAATAAAAGTCCGGCCCTGAAGGCGTGTCCAAGTTATCTGTCTAAACGCAACCAATGGGTCACCTGATTTTCAAGGTACCATTTTAAACTGAACTGAAACTGAAAGCGCACGAACGTCGGCGTTGCATTTGAGCTCTAATCTAGCTCGAAATTAAAAGCCTCGCTTCCCAACCCTACCGAAAGAACAACCCAATTGCACGAACAAAGAACACGCCCACCTGAAAGGGCGACACGCACTGGTCGCGTCGACTAGCGGCGTGCTGATGTTTCACGAGCACCAGATCATCATCATCATCGTCGTCATTCGCAGCGGCATCATGCAGCCCATTGGAGAGCACCGGCGACGACGGTCGCCTCAGCTGGGCGGAGTCCATGGTGACGCCGCTGTGTGTTCTGCTGCATTTCGTCGTCGTCGTCGGCGTCGCGGCGCCCGCTCGCTCATTGGTTCGGTGACGTTCATTCGCATCACGCACGTCCGTTCGCTGCGTGCCATCATCAGTGTGAACATTATGCGCATTGTGGCCGGCGTTGACGACGGCGACAACGTGTTGTTGTTGTTGTTGTTGATGTTGTTGCGGCTGAGTCGACTGAAATTGGCGTGACTGCAACTGCGGCGTCGGCGTGTAGGCCGCTGGCGGACTCAGACCTGCACGACGAATGCATTCATGGAATTTCACAACGAATTGTCATCATTTCAATGATTCCCATTATTGGTTCTGTTTCGCAGGAACCAATCAAGCAGACAAGATCATCCAAATGAGATAGTTGTTGAGATAGAGATCATCAAACCGACAACATGTTGCAAATTCAGTTGACTGCCGTGTAAACAGTGCCGTAAACACAACAATACACACACACACAAACACAACAACACGGCAGATATGTGTCATGTGGTGTGTTGTTTTGCCCGCTGGAATTGAGATCGACACAGAATCATCACTCTGCAATGGCACGACAACACTCACTTGGCGTGCTCTGTTGGTCGGGCGTGGCAAAGCCAGAGCCAGCTGAGCTCGCCGGCGGCTGTATACCCGCTTGGGGAAGTTGTTGCGGTGGACTCAGCAACGGTTGCGGGTACGCAATCAGTTGACCCGTTGGCGACACCACAAACGCTGCGGGCGCACCAAGCTGCATCGTGATAACAAACCATAGAATGAGCAACATCTTGTTGTTAATTGCTGTCTAATTATGCCATCTTTTGAGACACAAACTTCGTGTTCCAACGGAAATGTCTCCGAAACGTTTTGTTGTTGTATAGTTAATGATGGGCGATTATCGTGTAATTAGTTAGCTGTAATTATGCGTGATCTCCTATATAACGTGATCTTTTTCCTTGTAATCTCCGTTGTTATCCAGTCCACGAAATCGCCACCCTCTCGCTACTTGAAGTCTATTATGCCATCTTTTGAAAACAAAACAAAGAACGGTGTTTCGATTCGTGTTCCGACGGAAATCGTCTCCGAAAGGTTTTCAAGTAAATTTGAAAAAAAAGCCCAACCGGATATCCATTAGCGATCGGCTGATGCGGCGGCGGCGCGACCAGTGCATGGTGCGTCTGTTGTTGTTGCTGGTGTTGACTGATGGGCACGAGCATCGCGTGCGCATGGCGTGGTGGCGGCACGGGCCCCCCGCCGGCAGCGGCGTACGTCAGAAACGTGCCGGCGGCACTGGACACCGGCGGCAGCGTCGACGTGCACGCCAGCACGCGCATGCCGTCCGACAGGAAAGGCACCTACACGCAATGATCAGCGTGATTTCATTGCAACAACGGTGCGGTGCGCGAACAATGTTGCCATTTGTTCGTTGGTTTATGAGCGTGTATGATCTTTTATTTTGGTCCCGGGACTAAATGCGCGCATAGATGGGTAAGCAGTCACATGCATGACGCGCGAATTCAAAATTGGTAAATTGATCCGAGTCCCCTAAATAAGGCCGGGTCACTTAGGCTATTCTGAATTACCACATAAAGGTTGAAACTAGCTTCCATTCACGTCTACAACCGCATTGAGTCGCAGGTGTTAAAGAAAAGATAGTAGTAAATAGAGTAGTTCGGTGACAGGAAGAATATACTGAATAGGGCCGTGAAGCTGCGTGCCCCTGCCTCCGTTAAACGGAAGCCCCGAGTTCAGTCCGGCCCCCTGTTCTGTCATGCCCGTCACCTATTCCGGAAACTGTCGTCTTGTCTTATTTATTTATTTGTTCGCGCGCCGGTTCCGGAAACCCTAAGGTACAAAACTCCGGCGGAAACGGGCAATACTGCCCCGAGCCCAAATTACTCTCGACTCTGGAGGGAGTAGACCATTAGATCTTGTTGGTCACTTTTAGTTTCTCCATTGTGTGTCTTGTCCGCAGCGAGGTTCGAACTTTCCACCTACAGAACGGTAGACGAACGCTCTACACCTGCGCTACAGACGCGACAAATATGACAGTGACAGCATACGTTCACCGTGGCTGCCCGTGCCCGTGCGAATCGGTCGGCAGCGCACCCGCGAGGGAAAAAATCAGAACGGCACAACGGCAAAACCTAAAAAAACCACGACGCACTTTGTCGCGTTGCACGAGCTCATCGAGCGTCATGTACTCGAGCTCGCCGTCGCGTCGCAGCAGCAGCGACATCGGGAAATAGCCGGCACGGAACCAATTCAGCATGTCCGCTGACTGGTACGGACCTGCGTTGCGAATAGCAAGCTTGTGCGTTGTCTTGTTAGCCCGAGCGGCCTTTGCAACGCCCCAGAGATTGGCAATACCGCTGTGGCATTTCGTGTCAATTGGAATGCACCGACGCTAGGGTTGGCATGCGAAATAAATCGGTTTTTTACCTAAAAATTTTTCCGAATTTTTTGGTACTTCAAAACAATCAAGTGTAGGGTTGGCATGGTAAAAATACCGGTTTATTTACCGGTAAAAAAAACACGTATTTATACGCGTTTTTTTACCAGGGCAAAAATTGGTGCCTTGAAAAAAACGGGAAAAAGACCGTTTCTGTATTTTTCCGGTTTTTTTTCGTATTTTTCCGGTTTTTTTTCAATTTCGGACCCTGAGTTTTTATATCATTTTTGATGAGAAATGAGAAAATCTAAGAAAAATATGATGACGAAATTGACACTGATGTTTTGAAAGAACTGTTAAGCCAGGTGCAAGAATCGGCTGGAGCTGCCGAGCTGAGCTGAAAATTTCAAAAACTCCAAATGTCGCTCAAAATTGTCTTTCTTACACAATTACTGATTTGTTTTCTTTTTGATCTGAACTGACTCTAGTCTAAATTCGGTTTAGTTGCGTTATTGCAGCAAATTGTGTTCGTCTATTGTGACCAAAGACTGTCAGGGTGAAAACGCTGTGGTTTTTTCTGTATAATTGGTGGAATATAAACGATTGAGCAAAAGATAATGTTCGATTTATTGCTGACCTTTTGGGTTTTCAAGTCCAAACATAATTTATTTTCTTTGTTGGTGCACGATATTTTGAACAAAGCATTCTGAAAGTTGTTTTCACAAATCCTGGTTCAAGTTTAAAGTCGGCTGCGAAAAGTATGTGAGTTTTTACAACTTTTTGGCTTTCGTAATTACCGATTACCGTAATTTTACCGGTAAAAATACAGGTTTTTTTACCACGATTTGAAAAAAACGGTATTTTGCCAACCCTAATCAAGTGGATGATATCGCTTAATTTTATGTCGCAAAACTGAAAAATGGGCTGCGTGAAACTGAATTTGTGAAAAACATCACATTTTCTTGTAGCCTTCAGATGCTAATTTCGACTGTATTGGGGGATTTCTGGACACATTAGGGTGGTGGAAAAAAACGGTTTAAAAAACGTTTTCTAGCTAATAAAAAACCGGTTTTTTACCAACCCTAACCGATGCAAATGTGCTTTAAGGAAAGCAGCCCACGGTATGAACACAGAACAGCTCGCTCACCGAAAATATAATCAGCTCGCCGGAACTCTCAAGTGATAAACTACAATCACTTTCTTTAGCCCACCAACCATGTTCCTTGCCGTCATCCAACTTGTAATACCATCCGAGCTCGTGCGTCATCGTTGCGTGCTAGCACTACACGAAGCCAAAGCCGAACTGTTTATGCTGCAGTGAACTTGGCAATGCTGACGATTCACATGTGTGACCACGGTAAAAACCCAATGGACGAAACAAACCCGCGCAGCTACAAAGCCAATTATTGGCTGCTGACGCACCATTCAATGTAATATGCCCATTCAGATTAACACAAGGTTGCCTGAATATGAGCGAGTGAAATGACAAATCATTAAAAACACAAATAACAATTATCAAAACTAGAGTGCCGAAAAGACAAAATACGCGCAGCGAAATGAAACTGCGACGCGAATCAACAGACCTGACACGTATGCGCATCATAAACAACCGCCCAACAAAAATGGTTCATTCGAATTTTATCGCACTGAAAAGGGCACAACGAACACCTTCAGAAAGTATCATCTTCTATTTTGGTTCTGCGACTCAGTGCGAACAATTCAAAATTGGCAGTGATCAGAGTCCCCTGAATAGCGCCACATCGTTTGGGGCGATTTTGAATTGCTCCATGAAGTTTAAAAGTACTCTCCTTCCTATGTCTGCACACGCATTGAGTCGCAGAACCTAAAAAAAAACTGATAATAATATTTCACCAAGAAGACATCACATCAGTTTCCAAACGGCGAAACTCGAGAACAAGAAAAACGACCGGAATCAACCAAGTTGCACGACGGTTCTGTGCATTTCGGTATATGGCTACAACATCAGATGCTCCGAAGAAGGGCGGACGCGGCATGTCGTTCCAAAATATTTCGCAATAAGAAAAAAAAACAGCGTCACTCGTCACGACGGCTGCTCCGAGTCGAAGTAGGCGTCTTCGGCGTCGCGCGCGATCAAGTCGAGCGGGTCGTGTTCCTCCGAGTGATCGACGGTGGAATAGTCGAAAAACTCGGCGTCCTGCCCGTCCAAGAACCGCCGGTGCATGTGCGCCATAAACTCCTCGCGACGGCGGGCGCTGTGCAGCGGCGATCGCTGCTTGTTGACGCGTCGCTTCTTTCGTCGACCGCTCGCACGTGCGCGCTCGCGATGATCGGCCAGCATTCGATTGATCGCCGTGCGATTCGCATCGTCGCCGCCGCCGCCCGGATCGATGACAATGCGCGACGCGCCGCCGCCGTCGTCGTCACTGTCGCGTTCGCTGGTGTCAGACGAGCACTCTGGCGAACTGCCGCTGCTGTCGGACGCATTCGAGTCGCCGTCCGTTCGCGATGA
The DNA here is from genome assembly GCA_030248135.1 of Theristus sp. LFF4_11. Classification (NCBI taxonomy): domain Eukaryota; kingdom Metazoa; phylum Nematoda; class Chromadorea; order Monhysterida; family Xyalidae; genus Theristus; species Theristus sp. LFF4_11. The sequence goes on along the minus strand of JASANC010005885.1, from coordinate 47,309 downwards.
CGCTGCCGCGGTAGGCCTGCACGATCGAACAAAAACGCTGTGTGACGATTGGGTGAGCGAATGCTGCATTGGTTGCAACGGCGGTTGGCAAACTCGAAACTGATTGGCCACTGAACTCGCTCGTTTGATAGCGACCGAACTCTGTGCTCCAAATAATCATCGGAATCGCACAAAAATGTCGCACAACTGAATTGTCGCGATTTCAGCAAAAGTCCAAGTGTACCATTTTTTCATTTTGGTCACGAGACTCAATGCGCGCACAGATAGGCAAACAGCTTCATGCATGAAGCGGGAATTTCAAAACTAGCACCATGATTTGAGTCCCCTAAACAGAGCAGAGTCACTTAGGCGATTTTGAATTGCCACATAAAGATGGAAACTGGTTTCCTTTCAACGTCTGCGCAAGCATTGAGTCGCAGGACCTACAAAAATTGAGTTCAGCTAGCATGGCATCACCAGTCGCGCGTGTTGAGCCTCTCCATGCCCGTCTGCATGCGATGTTCGTTGCTTCGCTCCGCGGCCATCATTGACTCTTGAAAGTCGCAGAACATCTCGCTCAACGTCGTTCGTCCGTGACCGCTTGCGTTCATGCGCTCACGTAATTCTGAGAAGAAAAAAACTGCAAACGTTGAAGGAAGAGTTTTTTTCGCAACCTGTATGCAGAGTGTACAGTCGAATTATAAAGTATAGAGAAAGGGTTTTTATTAGGATGAACGCTGATTAGGACGATTAGGATGATTACGACAGGAATAAGAATAAACTACACACTCATCACAGATAATCATACGTTATATAGTCAATATAATTGCATGTAATTACACAATACACGTTATTCCCAACTTCTCCCCAACAATTGAAAATGATTTATCACATTATTTGATTGCTGATTAAAATTGATTTGCTGATTAGTCGATGCTTGTCTCATCGCGCGGGCCGTAGTCGTGCTCGCTCCTCTGATCGTTGCCCACGTCGTTTGTCGGTGTTCGAGGATACGTCGCTGTTTTGCTTCGACCGTAGATTCTTGCCATCCACTGTTTTTCTGCTTCCGACATTCTAAACTGCGGATGCCAATTTCGGAATCTTGCGAATTTTGGTGGATAGTTTTGCTGTTGATGATTTTGCTGTTGCATGTCGTGTCGAATACGGTAACATCGACCGATATATTGCGTGTTTTGGTAATTCGGCTTGCTGCCGTTGTCTTTGTATTCCTGTCGACTGTACTGTTTCTGCTTGTACTTCTCGCAGTCTTCCACGACTTGGATTTTATCCACAATTTGTCGGAAACTGAGACCCTTGAACTTCTGGTCCTCTGCTTTGCTCGACAAGAACGGATCAAGCACTCCTTGCACAAACTTGTTGATCAACGTCGTTTCGACAAACGGAATGTAGTTGCCATCCGAACCGCGATAGTTATGCCCAGTGGCAAGAAGCAAATTTTCCAGACGTAGTCCGAAGGCGCGCACAGATTCTCCTTCCTGTCGCGTTGCTGTATCGAGTTCGTACACGGATGTAATTGCCTCATTTCTTGGTCCGTAAATGGACTCAAGATACTTGATGGACTCCTCCAAATTCTCACGCACTCCTTGTGGCTGCTGATCGAAAGCAAACAATGCGTCGTCGGACAGACACATACGAATATGCTCGACCGCGATTTTTGGCGGTGGGTCCCATAGTTCCAGTCTGGTCTGCAGACTGCTGAGCCAGGTGCGGAATTTGTGATTCTTGGCTGGGTCGAACTTTTGCCATTTTTCAGACAACAACATCATGTACGCTTTGTTGCTCTCACTGACACTGTCACTGCACACCTGTTTGCTGTTGTCATCATGGCCTTTACACGCACTCGACTGACTTTGCTGATTCAACATTTTGTTGAGCAACATGCTCATCTGCTGTTGTTGTTGCATGACCAACTGAATCAATTGCTCTGAAACTCCCGTCTCCGTTTTCACTTTATCGTGCCTGGGACTTAACCCACTGGCCTTCATTTTATCGTGCCTGGGACTTAACCCAGTGGCCTCGTCATTTGCCTTGGGAATTAACCCAGTAGGCTCACCAATCAGATTTTTGGTCCTGGGAATCAACCCAGTGGACTCGTTTGCCTTGGGAATGAACCCAGTAGGCTCGACTCTGGGACTGAACCCACTGAGTCCTTCTGTTCTGGGACTGAACCCATTGAACTGGTGTACTCTGGGACTGAACCCACTGAGCTTTTCACCACCATTACTCCTTTTTACCTTCTTCTTTTTCACCTTCTTTTTCAGTCGTTTGGTGGTAGCAGGTTTGACTGAAGTACTCTGATTGCTGGTACCTGGTTTCACCTGTGCCGCATGCAGGGCGTTGCTTGCGTGCGGTTCGTCATCTGTGAACCCAATATCGGATTCTGCGCTGTCAGTCATTGTCATTGGCACGCACAAATACTGATTCTGATTAAAATGTTGCATCATGATTTCATTGATTTTGAGCGCCAATTCACGATTACTCAGATGTTTTGATTGAATTTTCAAATTCTGACACAAACGAAGCAAAGCTGACCGATTACCATTCGAGTCATAGTGAAACAAGCGATCAAACGCTGTCTGTTTGTCCAGCTTGCTGGTACCATCGTCAACCGACGATTGAGCCGTCTTGCTTTGGTCTCCGGCAGTGCGCACTGACTCTAGTGAGTCAGACGCATCCTCGTACTCATCATCACTGTCATCGTCGTCTTTTGAGTCATGACGCTGCACGTTCTCGTTACTCGACACTTTTTGTGCGGAATTGTCCTGAGTTACTGTGCTCCAGTTAACGTACGCTTTGTATTTGAACATGTCAAGAACAAACAATCGCGCTTTGTCAGCCAGATCCTCAATGGATAGAGTCTGAGACGGACCAATATCACGTTTCAATTTGTACAGCAGTGTGCGACTTATCTCTTTTCGATCTCGAAGCGTTCTGCAGATCGAGTTGAGCGCTGAACGATCGCTGAACTCCTGGCAATAGTCGATCATCTGCAGTAGATCTTCGCGTGACTTCTTCACGGTGTGGTCGTCTTAGACTCTTAATCTAACGGTCGTGGGTTCGAGCCCCACGTTGGGCGCCAGAAAGGGTTTTTATTAGGATGAACGCTGATTAGGACGATTAGGATGATTACGACAGGAATAAGAATAAACTACACACTCATCACAGATAATCATACGTTATATAGTCAATATAATTGCATGTAATTACACAATACACGTTATTCCCAACTATAGGTAATCAGCTGATTGGTTGGCGATCACGTGTTCCGCATGCATTCTGTGCGGGCTTAGCGCTGTTGTGGGTAGGGTTAGGGGCTTTGAAAAAAAAAATTTTTTTTTTATTTTTTTTTCGTTTTTTTTTTAAAAAAAAAAATTTGGATTTTTTTTTTTCAAACTTAAAAAAAAAATTTGAAAATTTTTTCTTCTACTTTGCTCTGAAAATTCGATTTATGGCACAATTTTTTGAAAGTTCAAACCAAATTTTCTTCCCAACTTCTTTGTGTGCTTAGGTAAATGTCATTATTTGGTCATTTTGACCGACGTACTCCATGTTTTTCGATTTGGATGACTTCTAGAGTCAATTTTTAGCGTTGAAATGACTTAACTGAATTGAAATATCGTTTCAGAAATCGTTTTCTTGCAACTTAGAACATGTTTTTCAGTCGGTAGGCCATGAGATGAACATGATATCTTGTTGATTGGCGTATGTTATAGGTCTACAATGGAGTTGTGCGATATATTGTTAAACAATTTGAGCGGAGATGTTGGTTAATACCACATCACACGACCGTTTTTCAGATACCCGATAACATGGCCACATGTTAAAACTTGCGTGCTGAGCTAAACTAACGTGTTAAACTTGCGTCTGTCAGTTGCCCGCAACGTGATCGCGAAATCATGGTACGTGTTTTCGATACGATGATTTGAAGAGTGGGCTCTCGCCATGTGGCAGATAGCATAGCTGGTTGAACCTGAAAGTAAGTGTCTTGGGGGGGGGCGACCGGGTCGACAGGGGTTGCCGACTTAGCTACAGCAAAAAGGAATTTTTGAACACAGTCAAATTTTGGTAATTTTCTAAAGAGGAACCACTAAGAACGGTTCAATATTCAAGTACACGTGAAAAATTGCCCTGTTTTACTGTTGAAAATGCAACTTTCCCTCTATGAAATGGACATAATTTCAATAAAACACGATTTTCGCTCTTATAGTTTCCCGGATCGTTCTGAAAATAGTCTAGATGAACTCAGCTCGACGAGACGCTTCGAACAAACCTAACTTGTAAAAAAAAATTTTTTTTTTTAAAAAAAAAATTTTTTTTTAATTTAAAAAAAAAAATCCGGATTTTTTTTTTTCCCCTAACCCTAGTTGTGGGGGTGGAGTCTGTTCTGTACGGAAAGCATGCATCGTGACCACACACCAATCAGCTGATTGTCTGTCATTTAGAGTTCGGCCATATGCTTGATTTCGGCGACAAAACACAAAACTTAATTTCATGAAATCTGCACTATTTGCGGATCAGCTGCATCTTTCAACTGTTTCAATTCTTCTAGTTGTGCTGTTCGTGAAAACGTAAAAACAAAATCCCACTGAACACAAGAAAAACTTCTCACCAGAATCTTGCAGATATCTGCCGATCATTTGATCGTACAGCAACGGTTCGCGCAGTCGCATTTCCCAGTCGGAGAAATAGTCGCCCTCGCTAATCAGCTTGCGCATCGCAGCATAACGTCGATTTTTGACGATCGCACTATGCCGGCGTTTTCGGTCGCAGATGTTGTTGCGGTTGCAGCAACTAACGTTTTTGTTAAAGCACATGATTTGGTTGGCGAAAATTCATTCTGATTTGAAACATAGCTTTTTTGATTTGAATTTGATTTGATTTTTGAACACACACAAACACACGATTTCTTTACCACATTGTCAGAGTCAGAACTTACGAGACACCTGAATATTTTGGATGGCACAAAAATGATTTGGATTTAGGTGTCAGAAAACACCTGAAAATCGCTTGGCGAAATGGCTTTTCACAACTTTTTTTGGTTTTTTTCAGTTTCTTCAATTTACTGCAACAGTGCAACTCACTTTTGTTTTGTTAGTTTTATTTTTTGACAGACAGATAGCATTTTTGACCCTCAAAAACAAAAGACAGCTTTGACGCTTCGAAAAAACTATGCAAGTGTTCGAGAAGTGTCAGGCAAGTACACAGCAGAAAAACATGTTTCCAAGCTAGCAGCGCCAAATACCACCGTGATTTCTATTTCGTTGCTTCCACAACTTGGAACTTGCCTTGCGGAGTTTCCACATGATGACGCCGTTTGTGATTCTCGGCTGGTGCACAGTTTCATGGCTGCGTCCGTCGCCTCATCATCTGTATCCACCACGCCAGCGTTGCCGTTGCCAATTCTGGCATCCGACTCGCGCTCGTTGGTGGCATCGGCATCATGAATTTCAAAGTGCTTTTTTCCGGCAGCATTAAATGCTGTCGGTGGTGTTGTGGCACCGCGGATCTGCACAAACACAAACAACAACAAAGTCCATAACCGCACCGCATGATTTCGATCACTATCCAGACGACAGCATAGCAGTTCTGCTATGTAAAAGTTGTTCAAACAACTGCACGGACTTGCGCAACACAAAAGGCAACGTTACCGTCGTCGCTTTGAAAAAAATATATCAAATACAAAACAAAATAATAAACTTGACTGACGTAAAATTGAAAAATCAACAAACAAACAAATTACCAAATTCAAGTAAAAGGTCAACTCGTAGCTGCAATTATTGTCGTCATCGTCGAAACAATCTGTATCCAGCGGAATCAGAAATCGATGGTATTGAAAGAGAAACTTCAGTGGCGCCTTCTGAAACATGTCTCGTGCGATTGCGCGTTTTTCTTCATCGCTCAAATCTGGCTGTCCACGTTGAAGCGAGCGAAAAAAGGCAGCTGGTTCGCCTACAACGCGCGTCAACATCGCGTCTATTTTTTCTTCTTTGTCAACCATTGTCGACTGAAACTGATTGATTGAAATAATTGGGAAAAGCGGCGCGGCTAGAGATGTCAAAAAATCCCTATTTTTTTACATTTTTTTAATCAAAGTTGTTCAGGATTTTTCAGGGAGTCCGAATATCACCATCTGAGGAGCCACCGACTTACCATATGACCCCCACTCATATGGGAGGAGGGTGAAAATTTCAGACTTGGTTTCGGCGACCCCATTTTCCCACCGACGACATCACGTCTCGTGTTTTGCCTCTCAATTCACCTCAAATAACACGGAAACAAGTTCAACAACAAACCGGTGTGATCATGCTGACGACACGAGGCGAAACAGCAACGAGAACCAACGAAGTTACGCTTGCAGTGGCAGACAGTGCAATTTCGACCTTTCGAGATCCTGAAAAACGATGCATAAATGTGAGTTCTCTGCTTCTATCTCACCTTAGCGGCATCGGAATTTGTTGAACTAGCCTTTGCGACGCTCAAGTACTTCAATGCGCGAGTCGATCATCACTCACCAAGGCTGAAAACAGTCGATAAATCGATCCAGAACATAGTTGTTCTAGGGGGGGTAGGGTTAGGGGAAAAAAAAAATCCGGATTTTTTTTTTAAATTAAAAAAAAATTTTTTTTTTTAAAAATTTTTTTTACAAGTTAGGTTCGTTCGAAGCGTCTCGTCGAGCTGAGTTCATCTAGACTATTTTCAGAACGATCCGGGAAACTATAAGAGCGAAAATCGTGTTTTATTGAAATTATGTCCATTTCATAGAGGGAAAGTTGCATTTTCAACAGTAAAACAGGGCAATTTTTCACGTGTACTTGAATATTGAACCGTTCTTAGTGGTAGGGTTGTTAAAAAAAACAAAAATCGTCATTTTTGTTTTTTTTAAAAAAAAAAAATTTTTTTTTAAAAAAAAAAAATTTCAAAAATCAAAGTTGTGCTAAATCAATCAGGGAGTCCGAAGAACCACATATGATATGCAAGCGCCTCCCGAATGACACCCGTATGGCGGAACTTTGCAGATTTTGTTTTGGTGACCTCAATTACCCCTTTTCCAAACCGTCACCATGCCTCTTCTTGTGTTTTGACCTCCAAAACGTCACTAATTGTCCCCAGCTAAGCTAATGCTAAAGTGAAGACAAACATACCGCCTTGAAATTCGATCAATTCTTCTGATGGTGTCGCGACGACACGACACGAAGCAGCAACCAGACAACGTAGCGCTTGCAAACGGTGCAGCGAGCACAATCGGACGCTCTGCGAGGCTAATCGTCACCTTATCTGCATCGGAAATGGTAGGCTAAGCTTTGGGACGCTCAAAAACTTCATCGCAGATGTTGTCGAAGCCTAAAATCAGTCGGTAAAACGGCCCAAAATCGACTGCTAAAGGTTTTACGAGGTATAATCAAAGAAAATTTTTGTTGAACTTTCGAAAAATTGTGCCAAAATTGAGGTTTTCAGAGCATATTAGAGGAAAATTTTTCGAATTTTTTTTTTAAAAAAAAAAATCGGCATTTTTGTTTTTTTTTAATCACTTTTTTTTTTAAAAAAAAAAATTTTCATTTTTGTTTAACAACCCTACTTAGTGGTTCCTCTTTAGAAAATTACCAAAATTTGACTGTGTTCAAAAATTCCTGTTTGCTGTAGCTAAGTCGGCAACCCCTGTCGACCCGGTCGCCCCCCCCCCCCAAGACACTTACTTTCAGGTTCAACCAGCTATGCTATCTGCCACATGGCGAGAGCCCACTCTTCAAATCATCGTATCGAAAACACGTACCATGATTTCGCGATCACGTTGCGGGCAACTGACAGACGCAAGTTTAACACGTTAGTTTAGCTCAGCACGCAAGTTTTAACATGTGGCCATGTTATCGGGTATCTGAAAAACGGTCGTGTGATGTGGTATTAACCAACATCTCCGCTCAAATTGTTTAACAATATATCGCACAACTCCATTGTAGACCTATAACATACGCCAATCAACAAGATATCATGGCCTACCGACTGAAAAACATGTTCTAAGTTGCAAGAAAACGATTTCTGAAACGATATTTCAATTCAGTTAAGTCATTTCAACGCTAAAAATTGACTCTAGAAGTCATCCAAATCGAAAAACATGGAGTACGTCGGTCAAAATGACCAAATAATGACATTTACCTACGCACACAAAGAAGTTGGGAAGAAAATTTGGTTTGAACTTTCAAAAAATTATGCCATAAATCGAATTTTCAGAGCAAAGTAGAAGAAAAAATTTTCAAATTTTTTTTAAGTTTGAAAAAAAAAATCCTAATTTAAAAAAAAAAACGAAAAAAAAATAAAAAAAAATTTTTTTTTCAAAGCCCCTAACCCTAGGGGGGGCCTGGGGGGGCCGGGCCGCCCCCCCCCCCAAAAAAAATTTTCGAATCTATCTCTATCAGACAGGTTTTTTCGGCTCAGCTATTATCTATCTAAAAAAATTTCTCAGCCAGCTATCTATCTGAAAATTTTTGTTTTTGAAAGCATAAAATGAGTAAATTTTTGACCAAAATTGACCATTTTTGCTCGTAATTCTTGAAAACTTCGCTAATTTTAGGTAAAATACGCGTTTATACTTGATTTTTAGTGTATTTTTAGCATTATTTTGTTGTTTTTGTTGCTTTTTAGCGTTTTAGCTATCTATCTATCAAACTTCAAAATTTTGACCGGCCCCCCCCCCCGCGGCCCCCCCCAAAATTTTCCAGCTATCTATCTATCGGGAAAATTTGCTCCAGCTATCTATATCGGCCCCCCCCAACCCCTCGGCTCTGGAACAACTATGATCCAGAATACCACCTGCAGTGTTGAAGCTAAGTGACAAGGTAAAGTCAAAGAAAATTTTTGTTGAACTTTCGAAAAATTATGCAAAAAACGGCATTTTCAAGGCACATTAAAGAAAAAATTTCAAAAATTTTTAATAAAAAATAAAATAAAAATGCTCATTTTTTTACTTTAAAAAAATTAAAAAAAAAATTTGACCGTTACATCTCTAAGCTGAACTCAGCTCGACGAGACGCTTCGAACGAACCTAACTTGTAAAAAAATTTGAAAAAAAAAATTTTAATTAAAAAAAAATCCGGATTTTTTCCCCCAACCCTACCCCGTCCCCGCCCACGGTACTGTCACAAGCCAATTTGCGTAATGCATCATTATTAAAACAGCTGCATCTGCAGTTCCGGTGCTCCTCCTCCATAACACAGGAAAGAAAAAAATGCAAAAACTAAATTGATCATTTTCACCTTATCAAAAAGGCTTGGCTTAGGATCAGGATTAGGTTTAGGATTAGGAACCTACAACGACTCATTGCAAGCAACCGCTGATCAGAAATCAAAAAAATCACTTTTAAGTATGTATACAAATCACAGCCAAGATTTGTATACATACTTAAAAGTGATTTTTTTGATTTCTGATCAGCGGTTGCTTGCAATGAGTCGTTGTAGGTTCCTAATCCTAAACCTAATCCTAATCCTAAGCCAAACCTTTTTGATAAGGTGAAAATGATCAATTTAGTTTTTGCATTTTTTCTTTCCTGTGTTATGGAGGAGGAGCACCGGAACTGCAGATGCAGCTGTTTTAATAATGATGCATTACGCAAGCGAATACAAAGTTCAATTGTTCGACGTGACACAGACAAGAAGCAAACGATCGACTATATGATGATGATGAGGATATAGCCAGCATGCAAGCGCAAGACAAAAAACACCGGAGAAACAAAAACTGGAAAAACACCAGTCGAGATCGAGAACGTGGATTTCATGAAAGACAAAAGCGAGCTTCAACCATCGATCAACAGTCGAATGTAAAAGAAGGACGGGTGATGCAGCTGCAGAATCGAACGCGGCTTCACAAAACGGCGGAACGCCGCTGTTCGCTGGACAATGTTGTCGCTGAAATTCAGCGGCTCACAATTGCAGCGCTTGAGCAGAGAAATCCGGGCGACCAACGTACGATTCTCGATTTGAACGATCACGCACTCGCTCACGTGTTTCGATTTGTGGACTATGTCAAAGTAAGATATGATATCCAGATCAATCAAAAGTGTCAGTGTAACAGGAGGACAGGGTGGATCCAAAAAAACCACACGATAAGGGTCGACGAGGGTCGACTTCTCCAGCTCGCCGATGGGTGGACGGTTTGGTGATTAAAAGTATGACATATTTTTTCAAACGTGTCCACTGAAATGACGTCATGTGCCGCAAAACCTGCGCTTGTCGTTCACAGCAAACCAGACTTTCCGTTTGGCCGATTTCTTCCCGTAAACAAATGGTGAATGCCGAATCAGTCACACTCACACCAAAACTGAAATTCTCTGTACTTTGACAAACGTGCGTTTTTAAAGCAAATGACGTCATTTTAGTCTGAACACGTTTGATTAAATATACAATACTTGAAAGTTTCGCACCGCTCTGTTATGCTGCTAGTGACGTGTGCGCTCTCGCTCGCACAGACGCGTGTCGCGCTCGACCTCGTCTGCCGCCGGTTTCAGCGCGTCAACCGACTGCTGCCGCTGAGCGCCCGCTGTGACACGCTGCTGCTGCAGTTCACGTGCGCGTCGACGCCGCCGCGCCTGTCGATCGTGTTCGGCCACGGCTGTGCCGCGTTTCAGTGGCATCCGAAATTTGTGGTCGGTGTGTTGTGTGTCGTCGTGTGTGTCTGTTCGCAAACTGTAGATACTCGAAACGTTTTTGTTCCAACGATGCACATGGAATTGCCGCTTGCAAACGGGTTTTCAAGGGAAGGCTAAACAGGTGCCTTACACGCACCTTTGAAAACTAGGTGACCCACTGGTTGCGTCAATGATGCTTCCGGGTAACACTTTTTTTGGTGTTTTGTGCAGTTTTTTCGCGTGACGAGGTACAAACCATTTACCGCGCGCAGCAAAACTCACGTGTGGTTGTGTCAAGCAAAGTGGCGGTTCAAAAGTTATTATTTCAAATGTTTCGTCAAACGTCTATAATGTCGTGCAATTCATTTTTCTCACAGGTACCCACTGTTGACTACGACGGCACAAGCGATGTGGCGTTAAAGCATCACTCAAACGAGTCAACTTCCTCGAGTGAAACCAGCACGGTAACAAAACTGGTGACTATTTGTAACACAGCGCACATTTTGTATGCACGTCGAACTGTGAATCAATGTGAACTGCTGATTGGTTACTGATGAATTGAACTTACTGATTGGTCCAACCAATCAGATCGATGGGCCCCATGGCAACCCACGGCAACGCGTGTTGCACCAAGCGGTATTTCCGAAGCAGTATTAGTGACGCAAATTTTTGTTTGTCTCGCTCAACAGTAAACGCAATATTGAAGGTTCAATTTGACAACCCATCTGTGTGCGCCGACGACGTGGTTCGTTTGGCGTTCGCTCGTTTTGGCGTCAGCGTTCGCGATTTGTACGTCGGTGGGCGAGAGAGATTCGACGACGACGTCGGACTGATAGCGGATCGATCGGTCGGTTGTGGTGTTTGTATGCGGGCACCATTTTCGCAATCAGGATCGGTCGGTTGTGGTGTTTGTATGCGGGCACCATTTTCGCAATCAGGATCGGTCGGTTGTGGTGTTTGTATGCGGGCACCATTTTCGCAATCAGGATCGGTCGGTTGTGGTGTTTGTATGCGGGCACCATTTTCGCAATCAGGATCGGTCGGTTGTGGTGTTTGTATGTGGGCACCAGGAGCTCCTTGGAATCCCGCCACGAACGTCACTGGCATCTACAGTCTATCTCGCTAATATATGCAACTAGCTGATTGGTTGGGCATAGCAATTCTCAGCGCTGAGTGGTTAGTCATGACCAATTCTCAGCGCTGATTGGTTGGTCATTACGTCATTGCTGCATATGACTCTGCCATGCGGCTGCGGCGCAACGCCGAGCTGATGATGAGTTAGAACAATCGCCAGCCTCAAAACGAGAACAACAACAACAACAACAACAACAACAACGGGGTTGGTTGGTTACAGGCACCAGTAGTGGGCGACTCAGTGACTGCAACAACGACAACAACCGCGTGTGTTGTTTGTTTTAGCTGATCGCGCAGCCGACATTCTTGACAACGCTACGCGACGGCTGTCCGCAACTGGAACGACTTCGCCTGAAGAGCGTGTCGATCAGCGCGACCACAAACGAACATGGCCGCTGGCAGCAGCTGTGGCGCGGCTGGCACCAACTGAGCACGCTGTGCTTGCACGCCGTCTCGTTCGCGGCGTCCGAAACGGCGCACGCGTTTGCGGTAAATTTGTGCGCGAACAACATTTAACGCGTTTTTTTTGCTTGTGCAGAATATTTCTGTATCCTACGCAAACGCAATTAGCTGATTAATTAGTTGGTGACACCCCCGCGACGCGCACACGCACTGCGCTGGGCAGACTCCGCCTCAATTGCAGCATTGCCCGCACAGAAGGCATACATCACGTGGTCAACAACCAGTCAGCTAATTTCATGCGTGATATAAAAGTTGATTGAATGTTGAGTCGATGTTGCTGGTCGGTGTAGAAAGTGGCCGAAGTTCATTTTGGTTGTTTTTCATGGCTGTCTTCTCTATGTTGCTGACAGCTCTGTTTGCAGCGCAACTTTCCGCACACCGTGCGCCGTTTTAGCGCCAGCCGTACGCCACTGAGCGTGCTGCACTTGATCGGCGTCGAACTGACGCAGCGCTGCCAACGCCTGCACTTTCTTTATCTGCACATTGACAAATGTTTCATGTTCGTTCGTCACTTTGATTCGTCTGTTTTTTTTTGATTTTTGATAAACAGAGGAACACACTTTCAGCCATAAAATCAATGAACCGTTTTCAACTTTTTTTACTCGAAAATTATATTGTTATATATTAAACTATGACAACTAGTTTATAAATTTTTATAAATAAATAAATTATCGAAAATTAAATCATATAAAAAACACAATGCGCAAAAGTTGTATTGTAAAAAAGATACCGACGCACATGTCAGTTGTTGTTTTTGTTTTTTAGTGAACGAAGCGATTCCGTGTTTTCGATTCTCGAGCCTCTGCTGCGAAGCGCCAACTCGATTTCGCTCAGCTTAATCGTCTTGACTTGGTTTGTGTGCGTGCGCCAATGAACGTTGAGTTTCCGTGTGATTAGTGAGCGTTGAGTTTCTGTGTGACTGATGAGCGTTGACTTTCCGTGTGCTTCTGTGCGATCAATCGAGACAATTTTCTGTTTCATTTTTTGTGACAATGAGAAACGTCCTTTCAGTCTGATCGGTTTTTGCCCGCAGTTTTCTTTCGCAGCTGATTTCTCAGAGCGCTCCTTCAGGCACGAAGCGTTGCGCGATTTACTGGCCGAGTGTTGCGTGCTCGAGTCTGCCGTGGAGACACTCGGCATCACACTCGAAGGTCCAACGTTGCACGAAGTCGCCCTGCAGTACTACTTCCAGCGTTCGGTGGTTTTTTGTTGTTGTAACAGTTTCTCCATTTTAGTCGTTTCGAGGACGGTTATTCGATTTCGGTGGACATTACGGAACGTTAGCTGTTCTTTCGGTTTCGAATTTCACAATCACCGCGGTCCACGCTACCCTAAAGGGGCATTCATGAAGCAGTATTTAGTGATCGAGTAGCTATGTTTCAGCACAGCTACGCGTCACTAAATACTGCTTCATGAATGCGCCTTAAGCTTGGCAGGGCGGCGGACGCCACCACAGACCTGTGCAAAGCGTGTAATGTCAGTCAGAACCGAGCTTGGTAGTCTTGAGTGAAACACCGAACTCAAAGCTCACTTTGTTGGTTGTTCTGCTTGTTTTCTGCGTTGCTGTACCAGATGGAAGCAAAAAAAAACAGCAACCGATTTCTCCCAAAAAAGCGAATTTTGTTTGCTTGCAGCGATCTCAGTTCTGTGTAACGTTCGTTCGTTGTATCTTGTTGGTCATGCGGCCATGATCCACACGGCGCAAATGATCGTGCTCTGTGATGCGCTCAGGTGTGCCTGACTGTTTCTATTGCACTGCAACTAGGAAATCACGACTTGAACAACAATAATTCTTTCATATTTTGCTCGGAGCGTTCGATTTTTGACATGGACTTTGTCGTCTTGTATTATTTTCGCTGAACGATCGCGGCTTGTGTACAACAACGGGCTTGCTGATTGGCTGGTGGTGTTTTTTTCTTGTTGCGTTTCCTCCGCTGATTGATCGTGTGATGCAATGGATACCTCCAGTTGAAACGCAGTCGCTGTCGCGTTTCGCAAGAAAAGAGCCATTCAAAAACTAATAAAACATTGAAAGAAAAACCGAATCCGTGTTCGTCCAACTTCCTGAAAAACACTGCTCATGCGTGAGTGTATTTGTTTGTTTGTTTGGCAGAGAGGCGCCGAGTTTCGAAGAGTTCCACTTGTTAAACGTTTGCCACGAAATGGGCAGGGTTGGCTGGGAGCATATGGCCGCCTCGGTACGCGGCCTTCGAAAACTGACGTTGCGTCGCTGCGGTAAACTGAAACACGACACTCTGATGGCGTTGTTGCACGTGAGAAAAAAATGTTTTCTTTTATCAGTTTTTTTTTCGGATGGCGTTGGATTGTGGGGAGGCAGCAGCTAGAAGGCTAGCCGGTTGGCTAAGTTGTGATTTGGTTCGATCTTTCACTTGACTTTTTTGATCGCCAGAACCGCCACGTGCGTGCGTTTGTGGGGTAAACGCACCGCCGCGGTACACCGCCGTACCGCACACAGGACTGGTGCGGAACCAACAAACAGACAAAGCCCTGAACAACGTTCTAGCCACCTAAACTCGCTGTCGAACTGTAAAATCATAGCTCCTAGACAATCAGTTGATTGATATCGCTGTTGAATGTGGCCGGCTGGTTGGTTGCTGCGCAGCTGGGGTCGCAGCCAATCAGCAGCGCGCAGCTTCAAACATCGCACAACGCACAAGACTTGTAGCGAGACACGGAGCGCACAGGCCAACGGCGACACGCTGACGCACGTCGACATTCAGTGTTGCAATCGGATGCGTGACACGAAATTCGTTGACGACGCGCTCGAGACGCTGCCGAAACTGGCGGCGTTCGTCTCGCTCAACAATGGATACCCGTCCGGCACCTGGCATGCCTGGGATTTACTGGCCGACAGCGAGCAGACGCCCGCCATTCAGTATTTCTTCGCCAACGGTTTACCCATGCGAAGTACGTTTGGTTGTTCATTTGTGTTCTTTGTTCGCGTTTGTGTTGTTTCTGTCGTTCACAACAATATTGGTTGCGTTCGAGTTTGTGCGTTGATAGGGGCCGAGTCGCTCAGGCGACTTTGAATTGCCACAAAAACAGTGAAACTAGTTTCCTTTCGACGTCTGCAAATCCACCTGAGTCGCAGAACTTCAGCAACTGACAGTACTGGAGCAGAGCGCCTGCGTGATTTGCGCGCAGCCAGCGAGTAACCCGTCCTAATTTCGTCCGGAGCATTTCGTAATAATGCGCCATTGTCTCTTTGAGAGCCTGCAGCCCGCCTGCGCGCGCGTTTCACGGCTCGCTTCGACGCGCATTTGAACACGCGCGAGTTTCGCCACGCCGTACGCATGCACACGCCCGACTGGACGCACGGCTTGGGCGCGCTTACCACCCGTCACTGTTACTGTCCGCTGTGCAAGGACGATGCTGCTTGCGCCGACAACGCCGCTTGATCGGGCATGATGGCGCTGCGTTGCTCAACGCCGGACAATTGGTGTTTCGTTCAACTTTTCGCGAAGTTTGGGGTTTTTTCAGAAGCTATTGTGATTGTTGTCTGTCGGTGCCTTTTAAGGCGCGTTTAGCAATTAGTTTTTCTTACGTACGCACGGAACGCACGTCGTTCTAAATGCGGGGCGCAAAACAGTCGTTTCGTTTACGCCACACGACAAAACTGAAAACTGCGCACCGCATTTAGAACGACTGAAGTGTCGTGCATACATACGGAAAACTAATTCGCGTAGGCAAAAAGTTGTGTGGTATGTCCGAACGTGCGGACGGACAAGCTTGCGTTCGGGAATTAGAAAACGTGTAGCATCCGTCATACGACTGTCGTTCTAAATGCCGTGACCAAAAATAGTCCGTTCTGTTGCGGACAAAAATGCAAATGTCTGCCCTGCAAATTTGAAAACGGAATTACAAATTTATTTTTTATGATCATCTCCCTTGCATTCCCTCCCCTCCCCTACCCTCTTCCCCATTTTGCATTCAGTTTGTTTTATCACATGTGTTCTCAAAAGCGCATGTAAAAATCTAAATTTTTCAGTTTTGAATTTTTACACTTTCAATACAAACTGAATTTGAACAAATTTTGATTTGGATCTTTCAAAAATGGAAAATGCTGACCCTTTGCATCGTCATTCACTCGACGAAGCGCAGGTGACAGAGAAGCTGATCGAAGCAGTTTTGCTTTTTTGGAGCCAGCAGCCCCTTCTCCGAAACCAGCAAGCAAACAAACAAACAAACAAACAAACGAACAAACAAACAAACAATGAAAAACAACAGTTTCCAGAGATTTCAGTTTTCTTTCTTTTCAAAACAGGCAAAAAATAATGCCTCTCCGGCGCCTCCCCCTTTCTTCTCTTTCACCCATCTTGACATGATCTTATTCATAAGCCAAGGTCTAACTACAATATATTATAACTGTTGTTCAAAGTTGTTGACTTTCTCGTGCTGTGCTCCGTTGTTGGTTATGCTTGAGATGAGAATAAAATTTGAATGACCAAGAATTTCGAAAACATCACACGGGGAATGTGAATGCAAAATAACATGCAACTAATGAAATCAGACGTGCGGACATAAACAGTCAGCGAGTGAAACGTCTTTTTAATGACTTTTAAAATTTTAGAAAAAATGAATGTTTTTTGAAACTTCTCAGTGTTTTTTGGTTTTGTAACTTCTCCGAAACGCGTCGAAAATGGCACGGATTAATGGAGTCGGTTTTTATTACAATCAAATGATGATTCTGAAGTGTGCGGCATTCTGAAGTGACAGCACATTTTGAAACAATCTTGAACTTTCATTAACAACAGCAAAGGTAAGTTCAACCTTCATTTGTCATTATTATGGTGGCATGTCACGTTCTATGACTAAAAAGTGTAATAAGTTTTACGTGAACGCCCTGAACTGCTGGCAACTCGCTCGTCCACAACATTATCGCATCAACTGGCGGCAAAAGTCGAATAACCACACACCATTTTTACAGAAACCGAACTGCAGACACGACAGGAAAAAAATCGCTCGTTCACTAAACCTTTGCTCACTTTGATTAGTTCCAATGCAACGTGATTTACGTGCAATACAGCTGGAGTTTGACAGCGCGCTATTACATCTTGAATAATTACACGTGCATAGCAGTCACCCAGGAGTGGCATTAAAATAAAAAAAAGTAAGACGATGAGCAAGCGATTTCTTCTCTTTGTCCTCCTGGCCGTGCAGTCACCAGTGGCACGATGCGTTGCGGCCGGCGACTGCGACGACGAGTGCGCCCGATTTGGCCGGTGCGTCGCACGCACGCGCGACATGCGATTCTGCCTGTACATTCTGGGACCGCACGTTTGCGTCGTTAGTCATATCGCGGTGTTCACAGCGGAGTATTTTTGAATGTTTCTGCAAAAGCTGTTTCCCCAAAAATTCACTGCATGTCCACGTACAGTATGGCCGAATAAATGAGGCAGTCCATCAAGGCGGGATCAGCCGCAGACTAGGAGTTGTCTTTTTCAAAAAAGCTAACGTAATTCCCAATCATGTGTACAAGGGATAAAGAATGAACAGAATAGCGCGGATAATCCATTGGTTTAAAAAACGCGTCAAATTTGGCACATAATTCAGTTTCTGAACGTCGTTTTTCCTTCATTCAAAATTCGCGCGCTCCTTGCACCCTGAAAAAAGCTGCCATGTTTAATCGGCCATACCGTATGTATACGTTATGATGATGGTCACGGCCACAAAAGTGACGCTTGTCAGAAAATAAAATGTCCCGTGTTAGTATCGCAGTGTTTACTTTAGCACCCACTTTGTGGCGAAAATTATAGCAGCGAAGCCGCATTACGTTTTCGAGGCCTCAAAAATCCAGAAAGAAAAACAGAAAACAGAACCAGACCATAAACCAAAGAACTGAACGGAATTTGTTCTTCTGTTGATTGCGTGAGTGAAAGCACGCAAAGTAACACTGCAGAGACACGAAGACGCAGAGTTGAAGTCTCATGACGACACGTCGATTCCGGCTCGGGTGCAACAACAACAACAACCGGTCGCTGTGACTTCGGCGCCGCAAACGCGCTCAGAAAGCACCACTGATGATGGGAGCCATTCGGTTAGTTTCTTTTCACGCAGGCCCTGTTACCACTTTGAAAAAGCAACATTTCACCCCGGTGCTTGACGCAACAGTCAGCGGTGTAACAGTTGACGGCTTCAAAATGGCAGCTCAATGACAAAAGCCTAGCGCAAAAACTGCATGCTCATAATCAGCGAATCGCACATTTTCTACGTTTTACAGTTTGACTGCATCACAAAAACGTTGTAAAAAATTTATTCAACAAACTTGTTTGCCGGCCTCCAAAATGGCGAGATTTACCGTATTACCTCTAATAAACCCCCATGGGGGTTTATTTCTTCAGCGACTTCTGGGGGTGGGGGTTTATTTTTGGGGGGGGGCTTTATTTTTGGGGGGGGGTTATTTGGAAACCATTTTTAGGAGTGGGCAAAATGGCAAAAATACCTTCCATTTGGCAGGAAGGAAGTCGCAGAAACTTCTACTCTACATAGAAATTTCCTTTTACAACAGCCTTTTGTAATGAAATTGCCATTAACTCATCCATTTGGGGCCTTTGGTAGCACAATTTCATCATTTTCACTGCAACCAGCCACTGAATTCGCTGGGTATGTGTTTCAAACAGGTTTCAATAATCCCCCACGGGGGATTATTTTTGGGGGGGGGGATTATTTGGAAACTTGTCGAGGGGGTGGGGGTTTATTTTTTGGGGGGGGGTTTAATAGAGGTAATACGGTATTGGTTGGTTCACGGACGCAGCGCACCACCGAAGCAACAACAACAGCGAGCACCGCCGTCGCCACCGCGAACACTCGTGCCACCCTGCAATGGAGTGTCGCGATCGCATCGATGAGCGAGCGAGCGGATGCGCTGCCGCCGCAGTCGACGCAGCCGAAGCGAGCGAGCAACACGACCGCCGGCGGAATCGGCAAATCGCTCTCCGCGCCAATAATCAGCAGCGTCGATCGAGCAACCGATCACGGTTGTGTGATTTGTAGATTCAAAAAAAACGCCGAAACACAAAAAAACCGATCGCAATCTGGTGCCCGATGTGTCGTGACACCATGCGCTGCTCCAAACGCTGCACTCGTTTCGTGTTCGGCGCACCGGTGCGGTGTGCCGTGAGCGTCATGACGCTCGAACACGTGCCACAATCAATCTCCGGTATCAACAGATGGCAAGAGAATCGCGAAAAAAAACAGCGGAGTGGTGTACCACGCTTACCACTGGCTGTGCTAAACCTCCTGACCTTCTGGCTCAAAGGCAAGAGACTTTCCACACGGAGGCGACAAGGCGACAGTTGAGAAAAAAGCAATACCATTTACTGGTTGGGTTGTTGAAGACAGTTTTTACGATATAAAATTTTAAAATTTGCATCCAGGCGGTGACTTGATCATCGTGGAATACGACGGGCCACACTTTGATCGAATGCACTCGCTTGCGTACGAAGAGCAGCCGATGCGCATTTACGATATTGGAACGCACAAAATGGGCGCCAAAAATATAGCCGGCATTGTCGCCAATGACCAACGACAGATGTTGTTGATCTCAAGTGGGCCATTTCGAAGTATTATTGCACAAATCAGGAGTTTTTAAATTGTCCGCAAACCGTATTTGCTGCAACATAGCACGCAGCTGACATAAATAGCTTAAAAAAGTTCAGGTGTGATACAAAGCACAAACACTAGCAAAAGGCATGATCTGGCTGGACACCACAGCTTTTTTCCACTGTTTGATCAAAATTTTTCGTTCGTGTGACGCGTCCCGGGATTTGTTTGCAGGAAGCAGCTTGCGCACCGGTCATTTGTTCGATCTAAATCGTCAGATCTCGTTCACCAAAGTGCCGCCGTTGAAGTTCTCGCGAAAATGGTGGCCGTCGGTCGTTTTTCTGCCTGGTCCTGAGATTTTCATGGTTCCGTCTCTGTTGCTTTCTTTCCGCCCGTCTTGTTCCAGAATTTCAGTTGAAAAAGGGTTTACCGCATGTGATAAAAGCAAATATTGCCTGAGAATACTTGTTTTATTGCAGTGTAGCGAAAAATTCTTTGAATTCGGTTTATCGCTTGCCCTGCAGCGTATAGTGTACATATAGGGGGGGCAATATACGCCGCGTTCCGCCCCCCACACACACGCTCGCACGGGCTATGGTGCCGCCGTACACATCAATTTTCTCGTTCTATCCTGAGCGATTTCGCAGATCTGCGGCTGTTTGGGCTGCGCTCCGAATCACAAACTCTGCGAGTATCGCCCGGCCTACCAGGCGACCGCCGCGTGGACGGGCGTGGACGTGACGAGCACGATGGGTGCACGCTCTCTCGTTCTCGACTCGCATGCAGCCGTCGAGTTTCAGGTGGAAACGCCGCGATATTATTCTCTTTCAAAAAAAAGCCTCGCATGCAGTAAATGCGAGAACCCATTTTGACGAGTTTATTGACGCCAACATCGGGCAATCACGCTGAAAAACCCTACAGTTTAGCAGTTCAACTGTTCGGTTTGAGTCGAAATACTGGATTTCATCATTTGCATTTCGTGTGTGTGTGTGTTTTTTTGCGAACGTTCGGACGGAGCGCTTCAGTTTTACTGTCTTTCAAAAAACAATCCACATTCCAGAATACTTTTGCTGAATCTGTTCATCTGTTTAGGGTGACTTGGTCATAACCGGGGGCTGGTACACGAATGCGCCATTGCGCAGCACGCATCGACTGACATTTGCAGACGATCCCACGCAATGGCAATGGCAACGATTGGCTGATATGAAGCAGGCTCGTTATGCACATGCAATGGCGGCAGACGGTGTCGCCATGTGAGTGTCTGTTGTCTTTGATCGACTGATTGGTTAAATGCTTGATTGGTTGGTCGACTGATTGATTGATTCATTGAGTGGTTGGTTGGTTGGTTGGTTGATCGACTGATTAACTGATTGATTGGTTGATTGATTGATTGATTGATTGTTTGCTTGCTTGATTGATTGATTCCGAGTGGACTAGCCTGATGTCAGTTTGTGCAACCCATCAGCCTTAGGCGCATTCGTGAAGCAGTATTTAGTGACGCGTAGCTGTGTTAAAGCGCGGCCACTAAATACTGCTTCATGAATGCCCGTTTACAGTTACTATTTCGCATTCACTGCACCTTTGCAGGTACGCGTGCGGCGGCTGGCAGCAACAGTCAGACGGGCGTTCATGCGAGCGCTATGACACCGCCAGCAAACAGTGGGCTCGTATCAGCAGCATGCCGCTCAGTAGACGAGTGCTGGTCTGTTGTCGTTTTCATGTGCTTTCTGTACGCAAAGACAGTGCGGTAAGGAGCTAAAACGTATCTAAAACTGAAACAATCTGCTATTTATTTAAATTTGAAATTAACCATGCCATGCGCCTTCACCAAAACGGTACTGTAGCTGCAGTGAAACGTTGGCGAATACGGTAGCTAAATGAGCGGGGGTTTGCGAGGCGAGACACGTTTTTGTGGCGGCAACCGTAATGCCAACACAAGAAGTTCGCTGTTTGCGGTTTCGCCATACCGCGGCGACATAATCGGGTAGACGCATACCGCGGTGCCCCCTGGCTTGTCAGTGCGACGGACACAAGGCACAACTGCCGATGGTGTTTTACCTCAGCAGATCTTATAGTCTGGGCAAAACATCAGCGAACCTATATAAAGCAGAATCTCACAAAAGACAGTCCTACTACAAATTTTCTCACGTCTCGTTTAACGCAGAAGCGTAAAAACTGAAAACAATATGCAAAACGGTGAACAAAGCGAGTCGCACGATTTGCAGTTTCCGCTGGTCGCCATCGCGCCCGGTCATCTGCTCGCAATCGGCGGTGAACTGCGCTCGCTCTCGCAGTCGAACGAGTCAGACACGATCTTGGAGTACCGCCGGGGGAAATGGACGGTCGCACCGGTGAATCTGACCGCCTGCGGCGCCCGCCGTTGTCAGCGATTCGCGGTCGTTGTGCCGCATCGAAAAACCGCCGTCACACTGACGGACGCTGCCGATCGAGTGGACTTTGCTCGTTGATTGAAGATTTCGAAATTGATTTCTTTCAAATAAGTGCCGCATGCGGCATTTCATTCAAGTGGATTTATTTTCGTTTTTTTTAAATGCTGGTGATGATTGATGGTTAGATATTATCTGATTTGTGATGTAGATTGATGTTTCGCTCTCTGTGACACAGATAACAGTCGTAATAAAACATTGGGAACCGTTTTTTAATTGAAATTCGCGTTTTTTGACAAAAAATCTAATCCTATGAGTTATTTCATGCAGCATGGAGAAAATTTCAAAGCAAATGTGCCGAAAAAGGTTTCAATATGAATTGAGAACGGCTATTAATTACGGATCGGTAAACACATGAAAGTACTTGTTTGCGTGGGAGGCAATGCAAGTATCTGTTAAAATAGTAATGTTGACGTTATTAAAGTCAACCGTTGCACCAACACACAGTTTTGATCGTAAATTTTATAATTGAAAACACAGGGTGTTCCGGAAATTTGAGAGCACAATCAAACTCGTCAATCAAGTTTTGTGGGATTGTTTGCAAACAAAGTGTTTAGCTGTTCTGTCAACTCTAGTTTTATGCATTGTTCACAAAAACCTTTCAAAATACCCTCCATTACAAAAAACACAAACAGAATTTCGCCAAGTATACCATTTTTTTGCTTAGCGCACTCACGTGTTGCTGCATTGCATCGCATCTTAAGTTTGAATAAACACAACAATACCGCGACAGTGTTGACAGTTTGCCAAAAAGAATTAGAATAAATACGGCAACTCAAGTGTTCATTATTTACTCATCCTCTCGTTTGTAAAAAAAATCACTAAAATAGCCATTTTCAGTTCACAGTATGTTCGTGCGACAACTTGAACGTGATGCTCTTGCGCCATGCGGCGCACATGTTGTCATACGGTACGCATGCCGCCATGTGGTGCGCTTGTCGCCATGTGGTGCGCTTGCCGCCATGTGGTGCGCTTGCCGCCATGTGGTGCGCTTGCCGCCATGTGGTGCGCTTGCCGCCATGTGGTGCGCTTGTCGCCATGTGGTGCGCTTGCCGCCATGTGGTGCGCTTGCCGCCATGTGGTGCGCTTGCCGCCATGTGGTGCGCTTGCCGCCATGTGGTGTGCTTGCCGCCATGTGGTGCGCTTGCCGCCATGTGGTGCGCTTGCCGCCATGTGGTGCGCTTGCCGCCATGTGGTGTGCTTGCCGCCATGTGGTGCGCTTGCCGCCATGTGGTGCGCTTGCCGCCATGTGGTGCGCTTGCCGCCATGTGGTGCGCTTGCCGCCATGTGGTGCGCTTGCCGCCATGTGGTGCGCTTGCCGCCATGTGGTGCGCTTGCCGCCATGTGGTGCGCTTGCCGCCATGTGGTGTGCTTGCCGCCATGTGGTGTGCTTGCCGCCATGTGGTGCGCTTGTCGCCATGTGGTGCGCTTGCCGCCATGTGGTGCGCTTGTCGCCATGTGGTGCGCTTGCCGCCATGTGGTGCGCTTGCCGCCATGTGGTGCGCTTGCCGCCATGTGGTGCGCTTGCCGCCATGTGGTGCGCTTGCCGCCATGTGGTGCGCTTGCTTTTTTGCCGCCATGTGGTGTGCTTGCCGCCATGTGGTGCGCTTGCCGCCATGTGGTGTGCTTGCCGCCATGTGGTGTGCTTGCCGCCATGTGGTGTGCTTGCCGCCATGTGGTGTGCTTGCCGCCATGTGGTGTGCTTGCCGCCATGTGGTGCGCTTGCCGCCATGTGGTGAGCTTGCCGCCATGTGGTGTGCTTGCCGCCATGTGGTGCGCTTGTCGCCATGTGGTGCGCTTGGCGCCATGTGGTGCGCTTGCCGCCATGTGGTGCGCTTGTCGCCATGTGGTGCGCTTGTCGCCATGTGGTGCGCTTGCCGCCATGTGGTGCGCTTGCCGCCATGTGGTGCGCTTGCCGCCATGTGGTGCGCTTGCCGCCATGTGGTGCGCTTGCCGCCATGTGGTGCGCTTGCCGCCATGTGGTGCGCTTGCCGCCATGTGGTGTGCTTGCCGCCATGTGGTGCGCTTGTCGCCATGTGGTGCGCTTGCCGCCATGTGGTGTGCTTGCCGCCATGTGGTGCGCTTGTCGCCATGTGGTGTGCTTGCCGCCATGTGGTGCGCTTGCCGCCATGTGGTGCGCTTGCCGCCATGTGGTGTGCTTGCCGCCATGTGGTGCGCTTGTCGCCATGTGGTGCGCTTGCCGCCATGTGGTGCGCTTGCCGCCATGTGGTGCGCTTGCCGCCATGTGGTGCGCTTGCCGCCATGTGGTGTGCTTGCCGCCATGTGGTGCGCTTGTCGCCATGTGGTGCGCTTGCCGCCATGTGGTGCGCTTGTCGCCATGTGGTGTGCTTGCCGCCATGTGGTGGGCTTGACGCCATGTGGTGCGCTTGCCGCCATGTGGTGCGCTTGCCGCCATGTGGTGCGCTTGCCGCCATGTGGTGAGCTTGCCGCCATGTGGTGCGCTTGTCGCCATGTGGTGGGCGCTTGCCGCCATGTGGTGTGCTTGACGCCAGGTGGTGCCATGTGGTGCGCTTGTCGCCATGTGGTGTGCTTGCCGCCATGTGGTGCGCTTGCCGCCATGTGGTGCGCTTGCCGCCATGTGGTGTGCTTGCCGCCATGTGGTGCGCTTGTCGCCATGTGGTGCGCTTGTCGCCATGTGGTGCGCTTGCCGCCATGTGGTGCGCTTGCCGCCATGTGGTGCGCTTGCCGCCATGTGGTGCGCTTGTCGCCATGTGGTGCGCTTGCCGCCATGTGGTGCGCTTGTCGCCATGTGGTGCGCTTGCCGCCATGTGGTGCGCTTGCCGCCATGTGGTGCGCTTGCCGCCATGTGGTGCGCTTGACGCCATGTGGTGCGCTTGGCGCCATGTGGTGCGCTTGCCGCCATGTGGTGTGCTTGCCGCCATGTGGTGTGCTTGCCGCCATGTGGTGCGCTTGCCGCCATGTGGTGCGCTTGCCGCCATGTGGTGCGCTTGCCGCCATGTGGTGCGCTTGCCGCCATGTGGTGCGCTTGTCGCCATGTGGTGTGCTTGCCGCCATGTGGTGCGCTTGCCGCCATGTGGTGCGCTTGCCGCCATGTGGTGCGCTTGCCGCCATGTGGTGCGCTTGCCGCCATGTGGTGTGCTTGCCGCCATGTGGTGCGCTTGCCGCCATGTGGTGCGCTTGCCGCCATGTGGTGTGCTTGCCGCCATGTGGTGCGCTTGCCGCCATGTGGTGCGCTTGCCGCCATGTGGTGCGCTTGCCGCCATGTGGTGCGCTTGCCGCCATGTGGTGCGCTTGCCGCCATGTGGTGTGCTTGCCGCCATGTGGTGCGCTTGCCGCCATGTGGTGCGCTTGCCGCCATGTGGTGCGCTTGCCGCCATGTGGTGCGCTTGCCGCCATGTGGTGCGCTTGCCGCCATGTGGTGCGCTTGTCGCCATGTGGTGCGCTTGCCGCCATGTGGTGCGCTTGCCGCCATGTGGTGCGCTTGCCGCCATGTGGTGCGCTTGCCGCCATGTGGGGCGCATGCGTCACACACGCACGCTCCCTGTGGTACACCACTGCATCGCAAGGTCCAAGCGTCGTTGCCTTTTTGTTTTCACAGCCCATCATTCACCCTGTAATTCTTCGCATGATGCGTATCAAATCAACTAACGAGTCGATCAGCAAAATTTTTGTTGTTGTCGCAACCTTAGTCATTTTGCTCGCCGCATCAGTTTTTTTTTTAATTTTTGTCAGACAACTTATTTTTTTACAAGTTGCACAATTTCGCGCGTTGTGTGTATAAGTCGAATGGGTTTTCAACGTGATCTGCACCTTTCAAATTATTGAGATCTTTTGAAGTGAAGTGTGTAAGCGCAAAAACCATTGTGTCGATTGAAGCCGATGCTGAAAATTTTTTTAAGCTCAACATCACCAAAGGCACTGTGTTGAAGTTTTCTAGGTGTACACCAAACAAAGTTGCACTGTTCCATTTTACTTACCTTGTTTTTGGTTTATGTTATCTTTAAACAACACCTTTCAAGTGTTGTTCAAAAAAAACTTAAAAGTTGCAACATTGCAACAAAAACCAAAAACAAGGGACGGTAAAATGAAACAGTACCATTTTGAACCTTTCAGCTGAAAATCTAATCTAGACAATTCATGATGAAATCTAACTGCAAACTGCTGCTTTGCTTGCTCTCATTGGCTGCGCTGGTTGAAGCGCCTGATCCGGACGAATGTCCGCACGATTGGTACGATGTTTTGGAATTTTCAAAACGTACTCGAAATCGAGCATTTCAGGAAGTATTTCAAGAGCAAAGTATTTCAGAAGCACGGAATTCAGAGCAAGTTCAATATGCGACTAAAACTTGTCGTATGAACGAAGTGCTGTTGGTGCCAATATGAAGGCAGCGGGAACGAATTATGGTTTTCTGCAATGCTGACCATTAATTCATTCTGGGCCTTGAGTCAGTGCCTCTAGAGGTTTCGTAAACTTCACATTGCAATGAAATCCAGTTTTCGTTCACCGGGGAACAGTGCCGCACCGAATTTAGGCGTTGGTTTCAGGTACGAATTCTACACGGAAGACGACGAAGGGAATCGCTTGTGCGCAAAGTTCAACTCGAATCGTAAGAAATACGACGACGCCGTTGAGTACTGCGGTGATCAGGACACCGAACTGATATCGTTGCATTCGCTCGACGAATACTATGAACTGCTCGAGTACTTAGAGTTAGTGCGGATGGGCGTGAGTTGTTGTTTTTCAAAAGTGGCAGCCTCTTTCAAGAAGTGCATAAAATTAGCAACAAGTACACTTTTCTTCCAGGGAGGAGAACACGAGAAAGAAACACGTGTGGATCGGTCTGAATGACAAATACGAGGAGGGAACGTGGGAGTGGGAGGACGGTAGGCTTTGCTCTGTTTTCTCATTTTTTTGGGTTCTGCGATAGAACGCGTTTGTAGACATAGAAAAAAACTAGTTTCAATCTTTACGTGGCAATTCAAAAAAAAGCCAAAGTGACCCGGCCCTCGTATCAATTTTATCAATTTTGAATTGCCACGTCATGTATATGAAACTGTTTACTCATCTATGCGCGCATTGAGTCTGGGAAGCAAAATAAAAGATATACAATAAGTAACGGATGTGTGAACGTACAAAATGTGAACGGATTAAAACTGAATGCAAATAGCCTTACTGGAGATGATCAGTGTGGCCAAAACAGTGCGCTCTTTATTTTTTTTTTGCTGTGTGTCATGTTCATGGCGTTCAAAATCAGAGAACCACCAAACACTTGCAGGCAACGCGCTGTACGAGTTTGACGCGTGGGACGACGGTGAGCCGGACTCGCGCGTCGGCGAGGAGGACTGCGCCATGATACACGGCCGCAAACTGAAATGGCACGACTATCCGTGCCACGGGCGTCTGCCGTTTGTTTGTGCGTATCGTCTGTATTGATTGATTGGCGTTCGTTTGCGTGATTCTCAGTGGAGCGTTTCAAGACATGAGTTTCTTTTTCAATAAAGGACTGTAATTGTTGACTGTTTCATTGATTGGACGCGATCAATCAGTCAGCGTGAAGCATTTTATTTGAGCTTCCGTTTTTTTAAACTACGGAAATCGTGGCGTATTTTAGCGTGTTTTGTTTGAGCTGTTGTCATGACTCACTCCGACTGGGCGCAAATTTATGCGATTTTTCTTCAGCAGGAGTTTCACGCAAAAACGCCCATCTGTGTCATGTCGATTGTTAATGCAATAGCAAAGTACACCATGTGCTAACAACAAACTTATGAACATAATGTTTTTGTGGACTGGTGGCGTGTGCTTACGCATATATGTTTTCATGACAACACCAAATAACAGCAAAACTGCTATTTCAAAGCGTCGATGCAACCACATTTTATTTTTGACCGTGTATTTCATCATTTCTATCATACTAATAATACAAACACAGCTGCTTGCGTGTTGTCCGAACGCGTTTTTTTGTTTGCATATTTTCTTCACGTGTCATCATATTTCAACATCTTCTAATCTTGAAAGCTACAATTGTATCAATTGTGCAAAAAAGTCGTTATTCAAAATTTGTCAGTAAAAAAAACATGGTGAAACTAATCGATAGTGCTGCTGAGTTTGACGCATTTCTGAAGGAAAATAGCGGCAAATTGGTGGTGGTCGATTTTTTTGCCGAGTGGTGCGGACCGTGCAAAATGATAGCGCCGAAAATTGAGGCAAGGATTATTCAAATTGATGCCCGAATGTTTTGCGTTCAAAAGCGAAAAGACAATTTTGTGATTTTCAAAATCGTAAATGATAGAAAGCAACAGGAAATAAGAAAAAAAATGGAATGAATGATGTCCAAATGGTTCTATCTGTTTTATAAGTCGGGGAGACCGGATGTGCACAAATTACGGTAAATAAAGCCACTTCTCATAGGTTATTTGGATGGTCCTGATTTTCAAAGGGTATCCTGGGAAACATAGTATTCTCCTTGAAAGCCAGGCAACCAATTGGTTGTCTGCTACAAATAACCTGAAAGCACTGGGGAACGATCCATCGGATATCGTTCTCTTGGGGGTCACACAGTTTTGGCATTTATATTTCAACGTTTCGCAAATTCATGTTTATAACATTTTGCGTTTTTTCGTGTTTCGCATTACAAAAACAATTTCTTTTTCAGTCAATGTCAACAGCTGAGTTCAAAGACTGCGCCTTCTGCAAAGTCGATGTTGACAATGACCAGTGTGTGCGTTGCTTTTTGGCATTTTTTTCAGATTTTTCCTTCTCACCGTGTTGAAATTCGGCTTGTAGGAGTTGCTTCGGAAAGTTTTTCAGACATAAAAACATAATAATTCGTTCAGAATGTTTCGAAATATTATTGCAATTTCAGAGTGAACTTTGCAAGCGTTACAAAATCAACTGCATGCCAACATTCGTGTGTTTGAAGGGCGGCAAAGAAGTGGTGAGGCTTACAAATGTATATTTTTGCATGTTACATTCTCACAATGAATCCCAATAGGAGTATGGAGCCAATAATAATTATCTCACAATAATTTAATGTAACCACGAAGCATGGAATTTACAATACATGGGTCCATTTTTTGCTTGCAGGGCAAACTGGAAGGCGCAAGTGAAGACAAGCTACGCGAATTAATCAAAGCCCACAAATGAAACATTTGTATTTTAACCGAATGTTTCGTGGAGCTGCAAAAACTCGGATGCACTGCGATCTTTGTCATAGCAATTTCTTTAAAAAATTTAAAAGTCGTTTTCACAGCACAAAAAAATGTTGTGCAGTGTGCGTGATTGTTCACACCAAATGTTCAAATAGTCAATAATATCATTTTAAAAAACAACACCAGCGGTTATGTTATCCCCACAGGGGTTTGTATTTTTCATTGTGAATCATGCTGGGACGTCAAATAATATTTGAAACCCAACGAAATTCTGTTCATTATCTGGAAACCAATAAATATAACTACCTTTCATCGAAGCCCACTCACGCAGGCTGAATTAAAACAGACTTGAAAACTTTACACTAGCACTTACCGGTATTTACCAAATCTGAGCAAATTTCAAGAGCAATTAAATTTATCTTATTAAAATTTTGCAAAATTTCAAAAACGTGTAGGTGTAGCATACGACACACATGTACATACAAACAATAATACTCCCAGAAGCAAACAACAAGGACTTCAAAAGCTCAATTTACCCCCAATCGAGCGGAGTGTGTGATTGTGGTGCCAATGCAAGCCTATAAAAAGCCACGATTTCACGAGCCGACTTCATTTTACTGTCCACGTTCTTCGAAAATTCAGCGACCGACTTGAAAGTTGAACAAGCTTTTCATTTTGAAAAAATGCCGCTTCTTGCATTGTTTGGCACGTTTGTGTGCGCCGTGGTGAGTGCAGCGCATGGCGGTGTCATCAGCGTTGGCGCCAACGAGTACGTCAACAATCAGATGCTACAGTGGAGCATACCGTCGCAGAATGACGTAATGTAAAAGGGCGCATTCATGAAGCGATATTTGTGACGCGTATACAGTTGTGCTAAGACGTAGCTACGTGGTGTCATTGAATATTACTTCATGAATGCCGCTCAAGACTCACAACAAATCATTTTGCATGATACAAACTCTCAGTTCCACGCTAATGGTGTCCGTACAAGTGTCCGGTGTTTCGTCCGTCTGAGTGTCACGCACAGTGTCCGCGTTCGGAACATAAAAGTGATTCAAAAACGCACACCTGGTCTTGCCACTACTTTTTATTTTTGGGACATCACGAAGGACACCACGGACACCGGACACCTATCCGGACATCTTTTAAACGTGTCTGTGTCTATCGTATTCGATTTCGACTCGATTCTTACTTGTTTTTTTGCGAAAATTGAGTAAACACAACGTGTTATTATCCGAAAAAACTGGCATTCAGGATATCACGGTGACGTTTGATTTCATCGACGTTGAGCAGTCGGACGACGGTTGGTGCTGGGATCACGTGCGCGTTGGCCCCGTTGCCGGATTCTCTGCGGATTTGTGCGACTGGTGGTACGACTGGGGCGTCGGTAAGTGACGCATACTCGCTCGCTGTTGGCTGTCTCGCGACAAAAAGCTGTCCAAAATCGTATCCGGTTCGCATGTCCCGTGTGGTGTCCTGGAAGTAAAAGTGGCAACACCGTGTTTAAGCGGACAGTTTTTCGAGTAATAAAGTTTATCTTTTTTCTTTGGAATTCAGCCAATGGAGCCACTTGAGCAAAGTGTCTTTTGTCTCCAAGAGTATTCTGGAGTTAAAATACAACGTACATTCAATAGCGCACTGCCTAGAGTAGTGCTGGTCGATCGATGAACTGTATTTTTAAATTTATTTAAAAATAGTATTTTAAAAACTGTATTTAAAAAAAGTATTCTCTGTGAACGGTTTCTCAAATTGCAAATTTCAACCGAAAACACCGACCACAAATATTCCAGACGAGTACTGCGGCCAGGAAACGCCGCAGCCCGTTACGTACCCGGCCGGCACTCAGCTGAAAGTGGAATTCTGCAGCGATTCATCCGTCACGGCTGCTGGTTTTCAAATTACATACACTGGAGACGGAGGTGTGCGAACAAAAGAAAAGTTATTTTACCGTTCGTAGTGGCATAATGCTGCCATCAGACAACAGTGCTAGAATTAAAATGCCGCAGACAGGCAGACAATTACATAATTGCTTTTTTTCTATAAAATCCATAATTTGTTTATTCAAAAAATATGGTTCAAACGGCCTTTTTACTTGATGTTACCGCAACTGAAATGCCAATGCAGTAACATGCTGATGAAATGGCAACTTTATTCGACATGTTTTTGTTTTTCTTGCAGCAACAAGCTCATCAGTCCCCACGACGACGACGACGACGACGACAACGACAACGACGGCGCCCGGCCAGACAACCACCACCACCACGCAGGCGCCAAATTATAACGGTGAAAAGATGGAACATTCTTGAAAACGAAACGCTTTTGCGTTTTTCAATCAAACGTTTCACACGTGAAATTCCATAGAAAACGAGTAAGCTGATTTATTTCGTTTCAGGAGAATGCGGGGTGCCGGCCAACACGCCGAGTATTATTGTGGAGAATGGCAAGATTATCGTGAGTGGTCAGGGATCAAATTTCTGGGTGCATGTGCCTTTAGCGTACGCATGGCAAGATTCGCCTGAAGCAGACTAAAAAATCAAGGCCACTAACGAATTGAGGACTTCGATTTCAGGGTGAACGCCCGTCGATTGTGGGCGGTCAGGAGGCGGTGCCGAACTCGTGGCCGTGGCAGGTCAAGGTCGAGCGAAACGGCCAACAGTCGTGCGGCGCCACACTGATCAGCAACCAGTGGATCGTCTCTGCAGCGCACTGCTTGTAGAACAGTTTTTTTTTAATTTGAAATGTTTTAATTTTTTTCTTTTTACTTGTGTGTAAAATGGTTTCATTTGAAATTGACTCATCACGTACGTGCAACATTCTCTCCAGCCAAGGCGACAACTCGAACGTGCGAGTGCGCTTGGGCGTGCACGACCACAGTGACAACATCGCCGTCAGTGACAAGGATTTTTTTAACTTTTCCAACCTTTTTTGAAAAGTTATGTCCAATATCAATGTATTTATGCAATCTAGCGTGTTCTTGTGTCCTTCAGAGCATCACACCATCGCAAATCATCAACCACGAGAATTACGACAGCGGCACAATGGCAAACGATATTGCGTTGTTGAAGCTGCCCTCGGCTGTGAGTATTCAAGAGCACAATACAATACTGTTGAGCTACCACTGATAGTTAAACGAAACCACGGACAAAATCGTGTAACGCATTCATCTTTATCGTACGAACTCGTGAAAATGCTGGTTTTGTCGAGTAGTTTGTGGAGCAGGCGTTCTCAGAGTTGCAGAGATGAAACACCGTTCGCCAGACGTTCAGGTTTCCGACAATGTTGCCCGGTTTGTTTCAACTGCTCTTCCATATCGAAAGACGGAGCACACAATTGTTGCACACTCCACAAAGCAGCACACGCACGCACAGAAGCGATGGACACGCGCAGTCGTATAATCTGCGCGTGCGTCTGTTTGTAACTGTGCAACATGGCTAATGTAAACCAAAGGACGATCGCAAAGCGACATGTTGATCGCCTGTTCAACAGCTCACTATTATTTTCAAATGATCAGCGCTTCCTTGTTCACCTTAGGTGACGTTCACGAACACCGTTCGCCCGGCGTGTCTACCAGCGACCGCTGACGAGTGGCAGTCGTCGAGGGCGGAGAAGGTCGTCGTAACTGGCTGGGGCAGCACGCAAAGTGAGTCGTTTGTCTCGCAGGTACAGGCACTGGCGGAGAAACAAAAACGCTACGAAAAGTTGATGAAATTGGACGCCTCTCCAGTCGCTTGCCAGTTCATTATTAGGACAATACCAAACGTACAGAACAACACTAACCACCAATCACACGAATCACAGCCTTATGATTTAGCGCCACTATCGACGGAAACATTCTGGAGAAGTACATATCTGCAGCGGAACAGTGAAATCGATTTCTTTCAGGAACGACGCTTTTGTGGACGTTCCTGATTCCTGAAAATGCTTCTAAAATATTGCTTGTTTAAAAAAAAACGCTGCATTTTTTCGTGACAACCTGTCAGTGTGTGCGTGCATTCGCAAAATGGAGGTGTGAGTGTCCAGACTGGATGCGCGCGTGTTTGCAGGCGGTGGCGCGATCGCGAGCAAACTGCAGCAGGTGGTCGTTGATCAGGTGTCTCTGAGCGTGTGCAACGAGAAATACAGCGGCAACGGCGGTGTGCACGCGAGCTCGATGTGCGCCGCGCGGCAGGGCAAGGACAGCTGCCAGGTATAGGCTGTTCGCGAGAGTTGATGAAATTGGACGCCCCCATATCCAGTCGCTTGCCAATTCATTAGGACAATACCAAGCGTACAATGTACAAACAACACTCCCCCCACAATCGCACGAATCACAACCTCATATAGCGCTAGCTACTATCGACTTGGGCACCAAAAAAAACAGATGATTCACAAAAGTTTAACAAAATCTGTGAATTTGAACCGGTTGCTGCACTACTACGTATTCATCAAAATCGAATACAACTTACAAATAAATATTTTATGAAAAAAATGCTTTTTTGTCCAGGGCGACAGCGGTGGGCCGTTGGTGGCGTTGCGCAACAACAAATACACGCTGGCCGGTGTTGTCTCGTGGGGGTGCGCGCGCTTTCTTAGGAAAACTTTCTTTCTTTTTCTAAACAGCCCCATTATCATGCGGATGCGCGAGCGAGCGCCAGCGAGCGGACAGCGCATCACGCATAATATGAGCCGTTATCCCCTCGCGCGCTTTTTTCAAATTTGCTCGCTGCGTCCAGCGAGCATAGTATAAGCTACAAACCTGCTTCTGTGCACACGAAACGAACACCCAAAGTTGTGCTTGGAGCCGCGAAAAAATTTTTATCGGACAACTTTTCATACGCTGTAGACACGAAAAACCTATTCTGAAATTTATGTTACTTATTTTTGTTTCTATTTTTTTTTCTGGTATGTAATCATATGTGTTCGCCCTTTCAATTTTTACCTGCGACACTTTCACAGTCAAACAAAAATGTTTCCTGGGGTAATTTCACCTGGAGATTTTGAAAATTGGGTTAATTTTTTGCCCTGACCCACTTTTTGGGTAAAAAATGGGCATTTTTCAAAAATCGAAGGGTTTTTACCTGGTTTCAAGTGTTCGCCCTTTCAATTTTTAGCTGGGACACTTTCACAGTTGAACAAAAATGTTTCCTAGGGTAATTTCATCCGTATTTTCTGAAAATTTAGTTTATTTTTTTGCCCGGCACTTTTTTGAGTTAAAATTGTGCATTTTTGAAAGTTCGTAGCATTTTGACTGAGTATCAGTTTTCACTCTTACAAATTTTGTCTGAGCTACGAAAAATAATAGGAAAAAGGTCTAGTCCGTAGTAATTCAATGCGCTGATCACGGATTTTGGGTTAGTTTTCTTACGTGAGCAACTCTAGATGCTGAATCGTGACGATTTCCGGCGAATCGGCCGTGGAAATCGGCGAAATCGGTCCAGAAATGAAAAACAAGAAAACTATGTTTTCCAGTGTAATTCAATGCGCTGATCACGGATTTTGGGTTAGTTTTCTTATGTGAGCAACTCTAGATACCGAATCGTGACGATTTCGGGCGAATCGGCCGTCGAAATTGGCGAAATCGGTCCAGAAACGAAAAACAAGAAAAGGGTG
This sequence comes from Theristus sp. LFF4_11, assembly GCA_030248135.1. Lineage (NCBI taxonomy): Eukaryota > Metazoa > Nematoda > Chromadorea > Monhysterida > Xyalidae > Theristus > Theristus sp. LFF4_11. The sequence goes on along the minus strand of JASANC010005885.1, from coordinate 12,368 downwards.
TTTTCCAGAGTAATTCAATGCGCTGATCACGGATTTTGGGTTAGTTTTCTTACGTGAGCAACTCTAGATACCGAATCGTGACGATTTCGGGCGAATCGGCCGTCGAAATTGGCGAAATCGGTCCAGAAACGAAAAATAAGAAAAGGGTGTTTTCCAGGGTAATTCAATGCGCTGATTACGAATTTTGGGTTAGTTTTTTATGCAAGCAACTCTAGATGCTGAATCGTGACGATGTCGGGCGAATCGGCCGTGGAAATCGGCGAAATCGGTCCAGAAACGAAAAACAAGGAAAAAATGTTTTCCAGGGTAATTCAATGCGCTGATCACGGATATTGGGTTAGTTTTCTTACGTGAGCAACTCTAGATGCTGAATCGTGACGATTTCGGGCGAATCGGCCGTGGAAATTGGCAAAATCGGTCCAGAAACGAAAAACAAGAAAAGGGTGTTTTCCATGGTAATTCAATGCGCTGATCACGGATTTTTGATTAGTTTTCTTATGTGAGCAACTCTAGATACTGAATCGTGACGATTTCGGGCGAATCGGTCGTGGAAATTGGCGAAATCAATCCGGATACGAAAAACGAGAAAAAGATGTTTTCCAGGGTAATTCAATGCGGTGATCACGGATTTTGGTTAGTTTTCTTATGTGAGCAATTCTAGGTACTGAATCGTGACGATTTTGGGCGAATCGGCCGTAAAAATAGCATAGACGAAATTGGCCTAAAAACGAAAAATGAAAAACCTGAGTTGTCCGGGGTTTAGAAGAATGTGTGACCAACGTATTGTGATTTTGGTCCGACCTTTGGGGCTTATGTAAAAGTCAGAATATTATCTAAAAATGCGGGAGACGCATATAAAAGGAGGAATATGGCCTTGTGTAAGCAGTGAAAGACTTGGCTCGACAACGCTTTTCAAGTCTCTGATGTGGTACACACGGATACAAGTACATAAGAGTCATATTTTTGCGCCGTTTATTTTTTATTTCGGTTGCAAGTGGCAACCCTCGTACATTGTAGACAAATGAAACTTTCACATTTGCTTTTTTCTAGCTTTTAGCGACCTCTAAAACTACTAAAATAACGATCAGACTTTAGATCGCTGACACTGGTTTGCACAAAGTGTATCGCAGAGGCATTGGGAACGCAAGGTGTCCTTCTGTGGCAAAGGCAATGACTGACCGGTTTATCCTGTCACAAGAGTTTGGTAAAAAGGGTGAAAATCAACGGAAGACAACACTTTTTGCACTGGTGCTGCTGTATGCACAGCGGTGCGTACGTCAGCAAACAACGATAAAGCTACATGCAGCAATGTTTTGCAATCTCTGATGTTTCTGTTTTTTGCACAGAATTTACAGTATAGCCGATTAAACATGGCAGTTTTTTTCAGGGTGCAAGGAGCGCGCGAATTTTGAATGAAAGAAAAAGAAGTTCAGAAACCAAATTGTATGCCAAATTTGACGCGTTTTTTTAAACTAATGGATTATCCGTATTATTCTGTTCATTCTTTCTCCCTTGCACACATGATTGGAAATTATGTTGGCATTTTTGAAAAAGACAACTCCTAGTCAGCGACTAATCCCGCCTTGATGGACTGCCTCATTTATTCGGCCATGCTGTACAGAATTTCGCACATGATGTGATTTTAGACTAAACTGAAGAGGACAATTGAAAAATATCTAGATAACTTCAAAGTTTTTACGCTTTTCAGCAAGCTTTTAAACAACAAACGCGGCGCAAAAATATGACTCTTATGTACTTGTATCCGTGTGTACCACATCAGAGACTTGAAAAGCGTTGTCGAGCCAAGTCTTTCACTGCTTACACAAGGCCATATTCCTCCTTTTATATGCGTCTCCCGCATTTTTAGATAATAAAGTATTGTATACATATCAAAAAACTAAAAAAAAACATTTTCTAGCCAGCCAGTCATACATCTGGACGTGTTAGAATGAATAGGAATATTATGATGTTGTGGAAATTTTGCTCAATGTAATTTTTAAAAAGTCTTCTGGCAAGGGAAAACGCACTGGAAAATGCTTGTAACGAAGTGCACTTGTTCTCAGACTTGGTCTTTCGCAAGTAATTGCTTCTTCAGACAAGGCTGCGCTGATCCGAGCTACCCGGGCGTATACTCGCACGTGCCGTCGTTGTTGTCGTGGATTCAACAAAAAACTGGCATTACTGGATAGACGGCCGGGCGTTGAATTGGCGGAAATTTAGTGTAGTGAACAGCAATCAGTTTGTGACACCATGCAAAAACGTTCCAACTGATGCCCCGAAGTGAGACCCGAGCAGATGCGCCAAAACGAGATGAACAGTTTTTTTTTGTTTTCGTTTACTCCAGACAAAGTTTGACAAAAACCAGTTGAGTAGTGACGGTTGTTAGTGGTAGTAGACCACTACTCAGCCAGTGCCACTTTTTGTTTTGAGACCTCATTTGGGGCTTGATTCTGCTGGGGACAGAGAGCTGGCATGTCGTTTCGGGCATCTACGGAACTGTTTTGTTTGACTGCGTCTTTGTTTTCGATTTGCGATTCTGACTGTTGTTATACTATTAGGTATTCTTTTTGAGGGAACATTTGTGTATGAACTTTCATAATTTCAATAAAAATTCTTTATACTTCAAAAAAGCAAGGTTAGTATTAATCTCGCAGGTCACAGTAGTTGTGAAAAAAGTGTTTATCTGCATTTAAATTTTGTGAAACAAATTCTTACAACTGGGGCACGGTCGAGCCACATGTTGTTTTCTTATTTTAGTGCAATTGACTCCGTAGCAAACAAACTATTTATGCAGACTGTAAAAGGAAAAAAACGAAAAAATCGAAAACAAGTTTATACACAGACCCGACTTTTAACAAGCAAAATTGCTGTGGTTTATCAGAACACGAACGTTCAAGACGCAGTGACGAATAACGTTGTACATTTACAAATTACAACCTGCCCCTACACTTCACATGCCTATTTTGATCTATCTGTTACCACGTTTCATCATTGAAATTCGGATGAATTTCACAAAAAAAAACATGGGTTGTCAAGTTTTTCACATGCGCGCTCGCCTTCATGCACTTTCCGTTTACTGTATCAATAATGCAACATTCCTCCTGGTCGATTTATTTGTAACCAAAAAACAACAAAAATGTTTGGTGTACATCGGCGACTCAACATAGAGGTAAATCCAGCGTTTTTTTAAAAACACTCTGGCTTTTTAGCTTCTAACAAGAGTAGCTCCGTTATGCGACCCGGCCATTACGGTATGTTATTACTACTCACAGTGAAAATCTGGCACTTTCATCGGCGTTTAGCTGATGTTCTTAAAGGCCGTGAAAATGTGCGATTTTTTAGTGCTGGCTCTGCTTATCACTTTTTGGACCTGACAATTTTCAAAATTGTTTTTGATCCTTGTATTTACCATAAAGTTTTGCATTAGAGGCTCCCTTATAAAAATTTGAAAATTTTAAAACTGTGATAAAATTGTAGTTTTGTGTAACGCCCCCGATAAGCTGATGGATGCTGTCTTATGAAACGAAGATTAGGAACGGATTAAAGAATTCAGACACACGTTTGCTTGCAGGATTTCCACCGGCTGACAGTGCTACTAATAGTGCTACTGCCAGTGCACATTGCGTTGGCGGTGACGCCGAACGCGCCGCAGCCGGACGCCAACTTCACGCACGCGTACGCGTATCGAAACACGCGCGAGGCGCGCGCAATCTTTCAGAAGTATTGCATGGTGAATGGCGCGTTTCCGTGCGCGAACGGCCAAAAGTGCATACACGGCTCTTGGGTAATGCGAATGTCTTATTGCGCTTTAAACATGAAAAAGGCTCCAGTGAAACAATGCCGACAAAGAGACCGACTTTTTTGTTTCAGTGTCCTTGGGGTTAATCAGAATGTCATAATCAAAAAAATCAGCGGCCAACAGATTACCTGCAATAACAGAGTGTTTTTCCTTGCTGATTTCAAGATTTCAAGCAGTAATTTTTGCATATATGAAAAAATTTGCAAGTGTAGCACAAGAATTAGCCTGCCAGACGCCCACCAACGACACACTGGGTGCTTCTCAGCGTTCTCCGAGCAGCCTGCCGAACTGCAGCTGCACGATCATAAAGGCCCGTTTATACCTGACGTATGCGCGTACGGCACGGCACGGCACGTCAGGTCACGTCACTTTAGGCCCCGTGTTATTGCATCCCGTGTTCATGCAGACGTACGTCTGCTTACGTCAGGTATAACCGGACCATATCTCTAAAGCACACGTTTTTCTGAAGTTGTGTGACGGCGAGAACGATTGTGAGGACTGGTCGGACGAGCGAGTGTGCGACAACGGGGGCACGAAGGCGACACGAGGCCGGGTGCACTGTGGGCCCGCAGGCACGACCGACACACCGACGGTGCCTGCGTTTTGGTTAGTTATGGGCGAATGAGGCTCGACTGATGTGCACGCGAAACACTATAGCGGCATTCATGAAACAGTATTTAGCGACGCGTAGCTGTGTTACGCGGTCACGAAATGCTACTTTTTTGATTGACAGTCAAAATCGGCGAACCGTCCCATGTCCTTGAGATTACGGTTGAGTCACTGGGGCCATTTTTTATTGTCGTGTCAAAAAAAGGTGAAACTGATTTCTTTTATGGTGGGGACGGGACGTGTGATCATTGCCGCAATGATCTCTGCAAAATGCGGCAAGTTTGCCACCTTCTACCAGAGGTGTCTGCGTTGTGCTCAACGAGTACAGGGTGGCTGCAGATCAAATCGTTGAATAATAAAAGAAAGATCACGGACGCAATCAGCAACAAACGCCTCCTTCTTTTCAGGTACTGCGACGGCGAAAATGACTGCGGCAACAACGCCGATGAGCAACTTTGTTGTAGCGCAATGATGTTCTCGTGCAAAGTGCGTGCGTTCACATTTTGTTTGTTTGTTTTTTTTGCTGCAAAAACAGCAGCGATCGAGCACCACATGATGGGAATGTGTGTTGTGTTTTGGTTTGCAGGGTGTCTCAAAATGTGTTCCGTGGTCGCGCGTGTGCAACGGCGTCAATGACTGCCACGATTGGTCGGACGAAAAACTTCTCTGTCCAAACGGGCATCGAAAACGTTCGTTTCTTCATGGTTTTTATCGTATTTATTTTTTTCAACGTTTTCGTTTTGTTGAAATACAAGCACTTTTGTCGCATATTGACGCTGACAAGGGTGGAAAATTGTGTGACAAATATGTGAGGACTGAAACCATAAAAAGAAGCAACAAAACTGTCGTGGCACTGCCGAAACAACATCTGTTTCCTCTCAATTTTCTTGTCAGCCGCATTCTGCGGTCGTCGAAACGCACAGCCGCGTCAGCGACAACGAAGTCGTCGTCGACAGCGACAGCGTCGCCAGGCACCGTCGAGTGTCGCCGATCACGAACGCACTGCACTCGGGCGGCGGTTTCGATTTGGGCGACGCACTCGAGTGCGACCTGCGACGTTTCGCAATCAACCGGCACCGGACGCGTTCGGCTTCATTGCGGCGTCGATCGGCGCCAACCGGAGCAGCAGCGCAAGGTCCGCTACATTTCCGCCGACGCCCGCTAGAAAACCGAAAACCGCAACAGTCGAACAATTGATTATTGCCGGAGAGCCGCAGAGAACAACTGGAACGACAACGTCAAGAGCAACAACAACATTATTCGTCACCAGCACTGGTCGTCCGAATGAAAACGATGACAGAACAATAATGGTCAACGTTGAGCCGCAACGGTCACGGACGCACGAAGCGGATGACGATGACGAGCACTACGCCGATTACGATGACGACCAGTATGATCACGTACCGCCGGATGGGGTCGTGATGAGAACCACTCTGCCGCCGCATCCCGTCTACGGCAATTACACGTCGCAGGAGAGATCCGTCGAAGAAACGTTGAGCGCGAGAAGGCGAGGTGAGAGAATAAATAGGCGATCTCACAGCTGCAGTCAAAAAGCTTCATGACGACAAATTCACGAGTACGTCGACTTTTTTGGGGTGTGTACGTACAATACTACTCTTGAAAACACCCGGTGGGAGGTACGTGAAAGTAAAGCGTTTTATTTTAGTTTTTGAAAGGTTTCGTTAACACTTGCAGGCTGCTACCAAGTGATGCGGATGAATCAAGCTATTTTTATTTGTTGATTGGCGCTATTTCATGGCCCTTGATCAGCAGAGATCGTTTTGTGCGCTTTGTTCAGGTGGCCCTGCGGTGTTGAGTGTCATCAACGGGGTGCCATCGCAGCCGAACGAGTGGCCGTGGATGGCGCAGGTGTACCTGAAAGGGAAATTCCACTGCGGTGGCTCACTGATCGACGACAAATTTATTGTCACCGCGGCACATTGTCTGTAAGCAATAAGCACCGTACCCGTGCGATTTCTGTTGTACTTTCTTTTGGATTCGAGATATTTAATGCGTTTGCTCGCAGGGACAGGTAAACTTTTCATAAATTGCGCGGCAATTCAAATTTGCGAAGCCATGTCACATTTGGATTTGCTTGCTTCAGCTGCGCGGCTTTTCTCAGAGTGTGAAACTTTTGTGTTAACAAACCTTCTGAAACGATAAAAACGTGCGCGATGTAATGTGGGCAGATATCGTTTGTAACGCGTTATACAAGCTGCTTTAAACGAAATGAATCCGAAAATCACCGCAAAAAAACTAGTTTCTGAAAACCTCAGATTACCAAGGCTGAGCCTGTAAAGTTTTTTGTTGACTTTTCCATAAGTTTCGTTGCGTTTTCAGGATTGATTCGAGAAACCCGCGAGATTATCATGTGAAACTGGGTGCCCACTTGCGCACGCACATTGGTCAGCAGTACACTGGTGAGCGGGTAAGCGGGCGCCAGGAAACACCAAAAGCAAACTTTTTTCAAACTTCTTCCACTTGCATTTCAAACTTCCAACCTGACAAATCGGACCGCCACCGTCGCGCGCTAAAAGTTCAATTGTTCAAGACAATTGTTCTTGCTTGTTTTTTGTAAGCTTTGCATTCGGCTGAAGAAAGTATGACAGGTCCCCACAAGCATGCTGTACTTCTGTACGATTTGTCAGTCGCCACGATCTTCTTTGTTTTTGAATTGAGTTAAAAGAGAGATTAAAAATCAGAGTATCACTCGCTGCAAATCGTTTTCACAAATCCGTATAACGTCTGTTAAGACCGTACCGTGCCACATTCGAATGCTGACGGTAGCTTAGCCACAGTTTATACTTAGGAATGTCAGTTTTAGACGAATGAACCAAGTCACTGGTGACTTCAACCAGATCAATTGTTCCTGTTGTTGCTGTTGTTTTGAACCAAAACCCCATGGAATTGTTTCAAGATTACACCGTAAAGTGCTTCAGGTCTACAACGTGCGTAAACTGATTCCGCACCCGTTTTATGGGCGACCAGTGCGCGCTGCCAATGATGTGGCGCTTTTGAGGTTCGTGAAATTGTTTTTTTAATACTTTAGTCAAAGTAAAGACCCCTGTGTTTGTGGAAAACGTTCCACCAATCATCTGAAACATTCCATGTTCGTGAAATGCTGGAATTTGTATGCAGACTGGATACAACGCGAGTTCGATTCGACCGACGGGTTCGTCCAATTTGCTTGCCTGACCAACGATTTCAATTCATGGAAGATAGGCAGTATCGGATGGTAGCAACAGGATGGGGCAAAAGTCAGTCCTCGGAGTCGTTATCATTTTTTTCGCCATCAAAAGTCGAACAAATATGCCAGTATTTAGATATCCAGTGTTGTTTTGGACGGGTGCATTGCAGTTTCGTTTGTCACGTCAGTTTAGCTACACAGTCGATTATTTAGAGTTCGACTGTAGTGAAAATATAGGATTTAAAAATAGTCGACTCGATTAGACCGAAAATCAGGAACAAAAAAAACAGACATAATGTCGAAAAAATGCGAAATCGTACAGGCTGAAGTAGAGTATTTTTGTTACGCTTCCAATAACGTTTCCTCCTTGCAGCAAACACAGGCATGTTTCCGGTGAACAGCCATGAACTGCAGAAGGTCGAGCTTTGGTTTCGTCGCAACGCCGTTTGCGTACCACGAATCCCACGGAGCCACCGATCGCAGTACTCCAGCAAGCACATGTTCTGTGCGGGAGCGCCTGGCAGGGACACTTGTCAGGTTTAGCGAACTGTCATATCCGAAAAGTTTCGCGGATTTTTATTCGACTAACCGAAAACAAAGCCGTTTTGTCAGTTTTAGAGCTACGTGCTGTGTGTTTATTGCGATTACTGTCTCGTTAATTGAAGTAAACACTTTCATAATTCACAGAAACGAGTGCAACGTTTTCAGGGCGACAGTGGTGGGCCGCTGATGTTCGAAAACGAACATGGCAACTGGATACTGGTCGGCGTCACGTCATGGGGGTGAGGCTGCACCTTTGCATATGTCACATGTTTTAGTGCCATGCGTATTAACCTGAAAAAAACTTTTCTTTCAGATATGACTGCGCCAAAGGAGTTGTACGTTTCTCTTCCTCTTCTCGGAGTAATTCCAGAATTTGTATCTTACAATAATAGCTAGCTAGCGGCACATTATTTGTATCTTTATCATTTGTATTTATCTCAACTTATCGTTGCAGCCTGGAATTTACACTCGTATACCGGGAGCAATCCGTGACTGGATACTGCAGGAGATTTACTGGTATTACTGAAAACGATTTTTTACATAGTTTGTTAATTTTGGCAGTTATATCGTATCGTTAAAATAAAGCACAAGCAGTGACGGATTTGTGGACGAAAACCCGCAACATTTCCGGCAATCGCCGGCTCGTAAAAACAATGGATATTTACGTGCGGTATAATTTCGACCGAAGCCCAAACTCCATCAGTCAGCTCATCTTTCAACTGGACAAAATCGTGAAACGCTCATCTCGGCTGATTGGCAGTTGGCTGGCTGCTTTGCACGCACGTAGTGTACTGCTTGTAGAGGTCCAGTAGTCATCAGCACCTGAACAACCATGAACGTGTAACTAACAATTCACAGTAATCTGGTGTTTTTTATCGTCGTTAATTAGTGTGCTAACGCCAGGCTGGTATGCCGTCCGTCGACGCACGTCGCCGTGCGCAAGTATGAACGAGCGCGTGATCTAAAGCTTGACGTGCCGGATTGCTGTTTTTTGCATCATGAATAAAGTCGTGACGTGCACTGCCGTGCCGTAAAAATTTGTGTGCATGAATTGGCCTTTAGGTATGTAGTGTAGTTTAACACCGTTTGCAAATAAGAGTGGGGGGGGGGGCCCTAGGAACATTCCGTGATACATGGAAAAGTTTTTAAACCAAGAGTGCAGGGACATTCTACTAATCAAGGCGCTTCAGGTTTACCCCCTGAGTACCCCCTGATTGTGCCTATAAAGGTCGTTTTTAGGGTGCGGAAGTTGAAAAACCCTCGATTTTTTGCGATTTTTCGCAAAGTGTACCTTTTTAGCCCTACCGTATCTCGTAGTTGCACAGTTTCTGAAACCTCACACAGTATTCACGTGAAAGATCTTGCGGAGTTCTTTAAGGCCCTGTATCAATGAGCCCTTGCAAGGGGGGTCCCTGAGGCGCTACGACGCCAGTTAAAATTACTTTTTTTTAAAAATTACGCTATTTTTTTAAAACATTTTTTTGAGCTCATAAACACAATTTTTCGATTTTCATTTTTGGTTCTACAAAGGGTTTTCGGGGTCGCTGAATTCGAATCTAATTTTAGATTTTTGCCCCGGGCATTTTTTTGCCCTAAAATTGGGCAAAAACCCTTTTTTTTGCGTTTTCCAGTGTTTTTTGGTTTTAATTTTTAATTTTAAGTGCGGATTTTTTAACAAAGCTGTTTTACAACAGCCTTACAACCGCTGTATCGGAATCAGTTTTGATATTTTGCAACTGACCACTTGCCCACCCAAAAAATGGGTAAAAAGTTGATTTTTTTGCTTTTTGCACACGTTTTCGTTTCACAGTAAAAAAATCAAGTTAGAAACAACTTGTAATTTTAATTTTTAGTTCTACATGGAGGGTTTCGGGGTCGCTGAATTCGAATCTGACCTTAGATTTTTGTCCCGGGCCTTTTTTGCTCTAAAAGTTGGGCAAAAACACATTTTTATGCGTTTTCCAGTGGTTTTTTGGTTTAATTTTTAATTTTAAATGCGGATTTTTTTAACAAAGCTGTTTTATAACAGCCATACAACCGCTGTATCTGAATCTGTTTTGATATTTTGCAACTGACCACTTGCCCACCCAAAAAATGGGTAAAAAGTTGATTTTTTTGCTTTTTGCACACGTTTTTGTTTCACAATGAAAAAATCAAATTAGAAACAACTTGTAATTTTAATTTTTAGTTTTCCAGGGAGGTTTTCAAGATCGCTGAATTTGAATCTAACCTTAGATTTTTGCCCCGGGCATTTTTATTGCTCTAAAAATGGGGCAAAACACATTTTTATGCGTTTTCCAGTGGTTTTTTGTTTTAATTTTTAGTTTTAAATGTAGAGTTGTTTAAAAAACAGTTTCATAACAACCTTAGAACCGCTGTAAGGCTGTTATGAAACTGTTTTTTAATCAACTCTACATTTAAAACTAAAAATTAAAACAAAAAACCACTGGAAAACGCACAAAAATGTGTTTTTGCCCCATTTTTAGAGCAATAAAAAAGCCCGGGACAAAAATCTAAGGTCAGATTCAAATTCAGCAATCTTGAAAACCCCCCTGGAGAACTAAAAATTAAAATTACAAGTTGTTTCTAACTTGATTTTTTTCACTGTGAAACGAAAACGTGTGCAAAAAGCAAAAAATCAACTTTTTACCCATTTTTTAGATGGACAAGTGGTCAGTTGCAAAATATCAAAACTGATTCAAATACAGCGGTTGTATGGCTGTTATAAAACAGCTTTGTTAAAAAATCCGCACTTAAAATTAAAAATTAAAACAAAAAACCACTGGAAAACGCATAAAAATGTGTTTTTGCCCAACTTTTAGAACAAAAAAGTCCCGGGACAAAAATCTAAGGTCAGATTCGAATTCAGCGACCCCGAAACTCTCCATGTAGATTTAAAAATTAAAATTACAAGTTGTTTCTAATTTGATTTTTTCACTGTGAAACGAAAACGTGTGCAAAAAGCAAAAAAAAATCAACTTTTTACCCATTTTTTGGGTGGACAAGTGGTCAGTTGCAAAATATCAAAACTGATTCCGATACAGCGGTTGTAAGGCTGTTGTAAAACAGCTTTGTTAAAAAAATCCGCACTTAAAATTAAAAATTAAAACCAAAAAACACTGGAAAACGCAAAAAAAATGTGTTTTTGCCTAATTTTAGGGCAAAAAAATGCCCCGGGGCAAAAATCTAAGATCAGATTCGAATTCAGCGACCCCGAAAACCCCCCTGTAGAACCAAAAATGAAAATCTAAAAATTGTGTTTATGAGCTCAAAAAAATGTTTTAAAAAAATAGCGTAATTTTTAAAAAAAGTAATTTTAACTAGCGTCGTAGCGCCTCAGGGACCCCCCTTGCAAGGGCTCATTGATACAGGGCCTTAAAGAACTCCGCAAGATCTTTCACGTGAATATTGTGTGAGGTTCCAGAAACTGTGCAACTACGAGATACGGTAGGGCTAAAAAGGTACACTTTGCGAAAAATCGCAAAAAATCGAGGGTTTTTCAACTTCCGCACCCTAAAAACGACCTTTATAGGCATAATCAGGGGGTACTCAGGGGGTAAACCTGAAGCGCCTTGATTAGTAGAATGTCCCTGCACCCTTGGTTTAAAAACTTTCCCATGTAGCGCTAGACCCCCCCACTCTTATTTGCAAACGGTGTTAACAATTTGCTGTTTCAATCTGCTGGAAACAAGTGTTCGAAAAAAGTTGTGGTCAAGAAAAAAACAAAACTCACGGCTCATTTTACGTAAACTACACAAAATAACTCGTGTACCGTATTACCCCCAATAAAATCCCATGGGGGGTTAATACGTCAGCGACTTGTAGGGGTGGGGGTTTATTGGTGGGGGGGGGGGCTCTTTGGGGGGGGGGGGCTTTATTTACAAACAAATTCTTGGGGTAGGGGTTTATTGAAAAATGGCAAAAATAGCTTGCATGGCAGGCAAGAAAGTCGCAGAAACTTCTACTCTACATAGAAATTTCCTTTTACAACAGCCTTTTGAAATGAAATTATCATTAACTCATCCATTTGGGGCCTTTGGTAGCACAATTTCATCATTTTCACTGCAACCAGCCACTGAATTCGCTGGGTTGTTTCAAACAGGTTTCCAATAATCCCTCATGGGGGATTATTTGTGGGGGGGGGGGGATTATTCGGAAACTTGTTGTGGGGGTGGGGGTTTATTGGTGGGGGGATTAATGATGGGGGGTTTAAGGGGGGTAATACGGTAT